>JAQGBH010002302.1:0-25368 GCA_034698265.1 Sminthurinus aureus | reverse complement strand
AATAGCCATTACTCTGGCTAAGAGAAATAGCCATTACTCTGGCTAAGAGAAATAGCCACTACTCTGGCTAAGAGAAACAGCCATTACTCCGGCTAAGAGAAATGGTTAGTACTCGAGTAGTACTGTTTTCTCTTAAAACCGTTTAGTGCTTGATTCTCTTAGAAAAAGTGTGACCACATGACGCCACCACACACGGGTTTTATTAGAGGTTAGATTCCAACACCAAATAAAAAAATAATCAAAGAAAGCGATGGTGATCTCGAACTTTTAGTGAAGAACATTTCAAAATTTACTTCAAACAAGAGACTATAATTTTTTATTCTTCACCTAGGAACCGTATCACCTAGGAATGTTCTCGCCTATGAATAGGGTTCACCTAGCAATTTTCTACCTAGGAATTTACTACCTAGGAAACTAGGCACCTAGGAACCGTCCACCTATGAATGTTCCGAATACGGATAAATAGAGTACTTAAAAGAGCTGCCTGGTAACTCAGAACTGATAAATAGTAAAGCCATTTTTATACAAAAATGAATCTCATTTCACTTTAACTTTAACTGGAGTATCACAAAATTCAAGCTGAGATGGGATTCTGAATCTGATTCTGATCGTATCTCATCTCATCTGATGTAAATGTAGATGTACGTGTAATTGTGTTGGTATTAAGTAAAAAAAGTACAAAAGCTTGGTATAAAGTCTCCACTCCTCTTAAATGACTCTCTAATTTATGCAGAAATAATGAGTTTTTTTATACAAAACTCTACAATCTACAAGGACACGCAGAGACAAACGTGTACATTCTACATTCACACTCTACAATGTACAATTCATATTCACGTAAACAGGAAGAAGCCCCATCTCTGGATAATTTCTTTCAGTCACATATCAAATACCAAATACCAAAAAAACACCCAATACCAAATGAAAAGTATATAATATATAAATGTATAAAATACAAATAAAATACGAAACCATTGTGTATTGTTTATCGTAGTCATAGAGTCATTAAAAATCAAAACTGAGTTGGACTTGAACGTCAAAGTCAATGGAAAGAATGGGAATTTTCCTTCATTTTCTCACAGCAATAGCAATAACTTGGATAACCTGCCTTCGCTACTATTCTCCATACTCCATACTCCATACTTTATGCATTTGTAATGTTTAATGTGTAATTTGTACTGTATGCTCTTTACTGCATACTGTATACTGTGTACGTCATCCTCCATGTTTAGTGCAAGTATATGAAAACAAAGGATAGAAAAACAGAAAACACAAAACACGAGCTGAAACCTAACACCAGATTTCGAGAGTATGGGGATTGGAAATAAAAATATCTGCACATGTCTGCACTCTGCACACATGCAGCTGAAATCTGAATTGACATAAACGTAAGCAAAACCCTAATAAACACGGTACTTAAAACAGAAAAAAACCATTGTTTTGAGTGGATTAAATTGCAATCTCTGCCTTGAAAAGAAATTTTGGCGGATTCCGGATTTCAGATTCCAAGTCAGGTACAGAAAACCAGAAATCCAGAGGGTTCCAGCAGCCTCAAGACTCAAGAAGTAGGAATCATAAATACTAGATGCGAAATGTAACGAGAGGGAAAATGGTACAATGTTTGCAGGCATAACCAAAGTGACAGGTTTTAAATCTTCAAATTTTGTTGCTGTTGTGTATATATGTAAAACGTAAAAAGTAAATGTGGTGCAGTGAAAAATTTGACAGGGAAAGGACAAGGCAGGAAATCTTTTGCAGATTAAATAGATGACTTCTTGAACAGAGAGTTTAGAGTAATGTACAATGTACAGATATAACGTAACACATACAGATATTCTACATAATAAATCCACGGATTGCAGATGAATGTACCGTGCATGTGCCTAAAATGATTCTCATTTTTCAAATTTGGCTCCCGTGATTTTCAACTTGAACTCGGTGTCTTCTCTGACTTTGACTGAGGAAGGATTCAAGATTCAAGATTCAAGATAGATTCAAGTGCCAGGTATGTATATGGACGGGAGTATTTATGCATCTATATGTATGATCTATGTGCACTGCACAACAAACATATGGTTACAGCTAAAACGCCTCTAGAAATAGAACTACAGAGTATAGAATTTAGAATGTTACTACCTTTAGGACTGACTCTTTGTAGGTACAATGGGCATTGTACATTATACGTGCATCCATTTATACATCTACGTACTCGTTGACTCCACGAGATAGAAAGCTACTACCATTTACTACACCGTACATCATACAAGGCACACACTACACTTAATACTCAGCAGATCAAGAGAAATTTGAGATAACCTCCAGCATTACAACTCCAACTTGAAATTTCAAATTTCAAATCCAAGTCTACTCTACTCAAGTTCAAGTTTCCCTTCAAAACTCCCACTACAATTCAAATACGTGCATACATACATGCACACATACATACATTACTTCAAAGGTATAACCTGCAGGTCTTTACAAACGCATGCCTAGCATATCCATTGTCGATATATCCACACTCCACACCTGATATGGAACAGGACTGCCCGTCCTTAAATTTTAAGCTGGTGTACACTGTACATTGTACATAGTGATTATTTAGCTATAATACACCTTTGGAAAATATACAAAATGTACCAGAGGATTTCCAATTTCAAGTGTCAAATCATGAGGACTGTTTTATTTGAATGAAAATGCAACAGTGTAGCCGTTTTGTGTTGCAAAATTTGCCGTAATTCTATATATACTGTAGTCTGTGACCGATATCAAAATCTAGACAAAGACAAAGACATTAACCATATTTAATATATAATGCATAAATTCACACTGATAAAGTGACCATATTTCCATCAAAGAAAATCAAAGAGTCCTCACAACTCCCGCACTTTTCCCTCTCCTTTCCACGTTTTGCCGCTCGATTAATCACTAGTCAACACACAGCAAACAGTGTGTAGTGTAGAATGTAGAATAATCCGAAATCCGAAATCCGAGTTCCCAGTTTGGAGTCGATCCGGTCCGAACTCAATTCCGACTGTAATCGAATCAGCTGACTGCTCGCTGTTCACGGGTATAATACGACATACGATACACGACATACAAATGACAAGGGGAAGATAACAAAATTCAAATATTCAAACATTTCACACGTTGCAGGTATCTACATTGGATAATTTATTTTCCTGGTAAAAATATGTTGTACACTCTACACTCTACACACATTCATATTTCTAAAAGTAGACATAAATTATAATTGGAATTTAGCCTTATGGATAGATGGGAAAATGTCCTATTTCCTATTTCATATTTTTTATTTACTATTTACTATTTCCCATTTACACATTTAGCTCAGCTCACATGGTGGAAAAATGTGTTGAATGATGACTGTGACTCTACCTATTGACTATGGTTGTGATGGAGCAGTTATCTTGAGTCTTGAGCACACATTTAAAGTTAGATAAGGATACATGTGGATGTGCAATGTAGGATGCTGCATGTTGGATGTTGGATGTTGATACTTGTACCATACGTGGATATTTACGGATGTTCACATAAATACACCATAAAAAATTATATTATGCAATTTTCTTTGACTTTTCCAAAGACCCAGTTCACTAGCAACTAACCAACTAATAAACTAGTCATAGGAAATGTTCCACCTACGTACGAACTACCAACATAATAAATATCAGATATTTTGTACATGATACATAATACGCTAAACCATCAGCAATCAACAATCTGTGTACAGTGTACAGTGTGCACTGTGCATTGTACCAAAATAAAAATAAAATCCGAATGCATACCACATAAAATATAGTGTAATATCTATATCTGTATTATATGTATCTAGTTGATGTAAGATGTAAGACGATGACGAGAGTTTACTTTTCAAAAATTTATAGCCGACCTCGACATGCAGGAAAAGTTAACTTTGGCATAAATACTACATGTTACATATTTTATGTTTGTTTTCATTTTCAGTTTCCATATATATATGTATATATGTGTATGCAATCTGTCTTACATAAATACATATCATTTGTAGAATGTAGAGTAAATAGTGTTTTAACTTTAGTTACGAGTAGCATAACATTGAACATTGAATGTTGAATGTTGAATGTAGTACAAACTACACACTACATTTAATTACGATGCCAAAGAAAAATAACCAGAAATATCACACTTACGATAAAATCAGTTTCACTTGCAATCCTCCAGTAATACAGATATTCGCAAGAATAATTATTATTAATATCCTATATTTTTTTCCTTGTGTATTCCAAATTCACATGTAAAACAAAAACCTTCACTTTTACACACACAAGACACAAGGCACAAAAACCAATTGTAGGTAAATTTTTTAAAAAGAAACACAAAGTACACAAAAACTTTTAAACTGAAAATTCACAAACAATAATCCATTGCTCATTGGTCATTTCACGAAATTCACTTCACTACACACCAAAAGCAAAAATGAGTTTACATAAAATACATAAAACACAAACTGCTTAAAACTGTATTACGTTTCATATTATTTTTAAAATCATAATCGTAACAAAAATAGGGATCGACTAGGGGAAAAAATACAAATACAAAAGACACATGGCACTTGATGCTTGATGCTTGATGTAAATAAATACAAAATCTAGCCTTCTTTTTTCAGTTCTTCTTCTTCTACAATCAGTCAACGTCGGCTTTGGTGTCGGTGTATTTAAACTTGAAACTTGAAACTCTAAAATCGCTAGCAACTTTAAATAATAAATAACGAGTGATGAAAATGTATTTACAAATTAGTAGAAACTGTTCCTCTAATCTTGCTAATAAATTATTCAAATCACTCACCAGTTTTAATTCACTTACATGAGAAAACCAAAATAACGGACAGAAATAAAGTTGGAGCGTTTGTTCAGTTGACTATGGATTATGAATGTATTTAGTTAGCCGAAATGTATAGCGGATATAATAATGTAATAAATTAGATAATTAAATGCTTCTTTGTCCACACTCTACGCTCTACACTTTACACTTTACACACACATTCTACAGACAAACACTGAGGCGTACTCTGTAATTGTATTCGTATTCGTAAGTACTGTTTGTGTTTGTATTTGTGTTTGTGGTGGTGAATGAATGATAATTGCGATTGTTAATTTGATTACTATTGCAATTGAAATTTAAACTGTTGAGTCTCTTGGCTTGACTGTCGTTTGCCGATGCTGGATTTTCAATTCTCAATTCTCAATTTTGTAATCGGTAACGAGGTTTCTTTCTCACAGCAAACACAATTACAATTACAATTACAACTACAGTCGCACTAATAATAATAATAATAATCAGTGCACTTTATTCACTACAATATAAAACACAAGCCATCACAAGCTATCATTCGGTAAATAGGAAAATCTGATCCGCAACGAAACAACGAGACAAATAATCCGTATTTATTTATTTATTTGTCTAAGGTTTTGTTTGATTTGATTTGATTACTTTGGATTCACTGGCACAAAACAACAACAACACAATTGTAAAAATTACGGATGTAGTATGTAGTTTTTCCAAAGTTTTAAAGTTTAGTTGTCTAGTTGTCTTCAGTTGGAGCGGGGAAGAGAATACAGAATAATATAAAAATGTAGTGTAATGTGAAGACAATATTCCGATTCCGATTCCTTCTTCTGGCCATGCAATGCACTGAAGATGGGAAGCAGAGTTAGAGTTAGTGTTAGAGTTAGAGTCAGAACCAAAACCAAAACCAGAACCAGAAAAACGTATTATTATTATTATTGAGTACCCTTTGGCTCCTCTCTCTTTCCCTCTCTCTCTCCTCTCTTGTTTAGTATACACACAAGTATTCGAAGAAGTTGAAGTTGAATTTGAAGTTGATAGGCAAAGGTAGGCAATACTACTATACACTATACACTATACACTAACTATACACTATATGTATATGTGTACGGAATATTATAGTTGAATACCATATGTATTCAAGTCACGACTACATTAGAGCCCGAGCTATGTATTGCTGGTGCTGGTGCTTGTACTGGAGTTGGAGTTGGAGCTGAAAGAGAGTTGAAAGCTGAGCACAGGTGTACCAGGTATATTTTTTTCTATAGGAAACAACATTATGAGTATATTTGTATATTTCTGTCTCCGTGTGTGCACAATGCCCATATGTACATATACTGTAGACTGTATATTGTATATTGTGGATACATGCATGTGCTGCTAATACTATCCAGTACATTAGTGCAGTAAATGACTAAAAACCCCATAGACAGGTAACATTCCACCTGCTCCCTCTCCCCCTCTCTACTCTCTACTCTCTACTCTCTACTCTCTATCCTTCCCAACTAAATCTCACCTGTACCTCTCGCTTGCTCACTCTGCCTGCATCTATGTATACATACACTATGCATTCATACTATTATTGTGAACTTGACTACACACTACACGGGATATGTTATGCGGACCATAGAATAGACGCACACATACTGTAATATGAATATCGTATGCATGCAAGTTGATTATAATTGTTGCGCTGCAAGTCCCGTCTCTCTACTCTCTACATTGTACACTGTACATTCATGTGTAAATTCAAGTGTTCTCTTCATACCATACCATAGTATGCTATCTACAAAGTACAAACTACACGCAAATGATACGGCTCATATTCATATTGATGTTGATGTTGATGCCAATGTTGATGATGATGATGGAAGGCCGGTTGTTCGGACTGGGGTTTTGACTATTTTAAATGAAACAGTGTTTTAATGTGTGTGAGTGCACGTATGATTTTACGTTTACGTTTCCACAGGAAAACGAGAACAAGTTGAAGTAGATAGAAGAAGCATGGAAAGCAAAAGCAAGTAGTAGAAATATGAGAGATGTGTGCAGTGTGCAGGTTGGTTTTGGTTTTGGTTTTGACTTTGGCTTTTGCTTTGGCTTTTTGCTTCTAGCACTGCATTGCATTTCAAGCATGGATTTGTGTTCTTCTTCTTCTTCTTGTTCTTTCTTGTTGTTCCATCCCCTCTCTTTTTACATGTACCTTTCTGTGCATCTATGCATACATATTTCCAGAATAAAATCGCCGCAAGACTTATTTCACCCCATGGCCAGCTATCTCTCTCTCTCTCTCTCTTTCTTAAGCTGACTGGATTTTTAATGGAATGGACGAGACTAAGAGACTGAGATACTTTGGAGTAAAATGTAGTAAGGGAAAAGATAAGTATGTGCTTATGTATGTACGTATGTACGTTGAACACAATGCAGTAAACACTTTAGAGTCCACTATCTCTATACTGTATACGGTGTACTGTGAAAATGGACATGGTATAGTATATATATGTAGCATAGAACGTACAGGGAATAGAGACTTGAGATTTTTTCTTCGGCTTGACTCTTAATACTTTGGCTACAACTTCAACTACAACTACGAATACAAAGATTTGCTCATGTATAAATCTTGGACCTGTTCAATGTTCAGTGTTCATGTCCTGAGCTTCACACCGTAAGAAATTCCAAGAGTATTCACACACACACACACACACACATGTACTTACTACATGACTTGTATGCATACATTTCTAGATTCTAGATTCTAGACATGGACATGGGTAGAATTTATACACAATCGTTATACTTTGAATGTCTAGAGTCTAGAGTCTAGAGTATAGAGCACAGTATATAAAGTATAGTGTACGGAGTATGGAGTATCGAGGATGAAGTGTGGAGCACAAAGAAGAAGAAAAATATATAATAAGAACATCATTTACTATTTTTTTACGTGGATTGTAAAATGTACACTGTACACCGTGCACCGTACAGCAAGTCCCACCTTATTATATTAACAATGCCCGTCTTTGTCGTCCAACTTCCAACTTCATCATAGAACACGTTAATCTCTTTTTCAAGACTTTTTTCCACACACATAAAGAAAATAGTAAAGAAGAGAGGAACGAGTAACAGGGCTAATACTTTTCGAGGTGTAGTTCTTTATTCGTTATTAAACATTTTTTCTGTCCTTCTTGTCCTGCTTCTACTGTTCACAATAGTCTGGAGTCTGGAGTCTATAGTCATCCAACTTTTTTATATCACATAATCCACATCAAAATAGACTAGCCAGACCTTGCCCTGCCATACTATGTCATATTGTGTTGTGGATTAAACTAGCGACTTTTTTCTATGTCTCAGATAGATTTTCATTACTATGAATTATGATTGCATAAAAAGTTTACATGTGTTCTTTGTCTCAGTATTCAGTATACAGTATTGAGTACTGAGTATTCAAAAGGATATTGATATTACAGAGCCGGAGCTCTTGCTTCCAAGTTTTATAGTTGGTTTTATAAAAAGTCTCGGCAATCTTCTGATCATAATCAAAATTCTTAGAAAATCGATAGAATAACCAGACCAGCCAGTCCTTTGTCTTTTTCAATGATACTCTGCGTAACTTGCCATTCCTTGCATTATGCATTACTTAAGATTGGAAATTGGAGTTTGGAATTAAAAGCAAAATGGAAATGAAAATGAAAACGAAAACGACAGTGGAAAAAGGAGTAGGTTGCAAGTTGCATGAATCTGATGAACCAGCTTCTTTTGTTTTCATTTAAATTCACGGCCATCACGGTGCATCTCGTATTTAGTATTTAGTATGTAGAATGTAGAGCTAGTTTCTGGTTGTGAAAAAGGTAAACGATGGTTAGTGTATTATGTTAATTATACGATTTGCAATACACAATACACAATAGAATACAGTGTACAATTTACAGTGTAAGGAACAATGTAATGAGGATGAAGATGTGTGCATGCATGCATCTGAATTTTTAATTGCCCTTCCTTCATCTCTCTCCTACACTCTACATTCTACGTTCGATGCTATCCATCGATAGCTAAAAATATCAGAACAAGAGTACAAGAGACGTTCGTGCTATCACACATCATGGAGCTCATGAGTTTACAAAGAATAAAATTCCGTGGCTTTTTTCTCCGCTGTACATACACTATATAGTGCACTACATGTACACTAAATTCTAAACACGCCTTCACTTTCCTACTTTTTACAGACGGAGGCGAACAAACAGAAGAGAAGAGTGAATAGTGAGTTTGAATCCGTCCACCTTCCACTAGTTTGGGAAGGCTGACTGGTGTTCGATCTATGATGCACAAGGAGTACTCACTACCGCTAGCGAAACAGCTCTGCTGCACTCACGCATCGTAGAAGCGAACGAACTCGAGGCTCGAGCTGCCTCTGTCTCTTTCTGTTTCTGCTTCTGCTTCTGTGTCTGTGCTCATGTCTTCTTCTTTTCCATGTGTCTGCCCGTTGCCCGAACTTGCTGAATTCTCCTTTCCTAAAGTTTTCTCGGTTCGGTTTTCGGTTTGGAGTAAAGACATAAGGAAATAGCCCATTTCAAATTGTCAATTACGCTACATAATATAATGTAATGTGCAATGCACAGTCAACAGTTTAAAATAATATACATTTTAAGAGAATCCTCTGCCCTTTTCTGTCATCATTTTGTAAAAATACAAAAAACAATAATTTTAAAGCAGGGGTGAGTTCTAGTAAATTTCTAGTGAAAACAGCAAATAGGGATATCAGGAGGATAAAAGCAGCCAATATTCCACTCCACATCCAACACTCACAAAAATTGATGATGTTCAGTGATGTGACCAAATGTTGAGTGTTGAACGATGTAGCTCAATCTGCAATATTCCGAGGAATTCTAAAAACATAAAAACGCTTGACTAGCTTTGCCATAACGACCTAATTTTTTCCCATGCAATAGGCTTCTTAGAATTTTACTCTCCTTGACTACTACCATTTCACCATGTAGCATCCAACTGGACTGAATTGGACTGAATTTAGCATTAAATTTCATTTCATTACACTGCACACTGCACACCGGAAGAACTGAGCTTGGTGGATTCTCCACTCTGGATTTTGGATTTTAGATTCTCAATACTAGTGTGTAGATTGCAGATTGAGTGTAACGAAATTATGAAAATGTAAGTTTTCCCATCATTTTCCTTCTCCTCTAATGTACGTCCACAGTCTAGAGTCTAGACTATAGAGTTTAGAATTTAGGTCCTAGATAGTAGAGATTTATAGTTTCATCACCTTTGCTCCACATCATTATAAAATATAAAATTGACTCGATTCTACAGATCAGCTCAACAGAATTATTGACCAATGATCCGTTAATTTTTTTCTTTTTTTTCCTGAAATATTATTACATTTTGCTCACACAAAAACAGGGAAGTTGGGAACTTTACCGAGCACTGATTTTCTGTACAGCAGATATGAACTGGTCAAAAACAAAAGAAAGAAAAATAAAGTTCTTGCTCCTGTGGATACTTATCGACATTTAGCATACACATTATCCTATGCAACTTCATCGATAGTGAATTCATCACTTATCTGCATTCAGATAATTGAATTTACAATCTGAGATTTGTATCCACACTCCACAAGAGGATCCAAGTTTCAGCCCAATTCCAACTCCTTGACTTGGAATTTGGCATGGGCTTGACATTCAAAACTATCAAATTATCAAATATTATTATGTTGAATCTGCATGAAAAGAATACATTCAAAAACGAGAAATGTAGGATGTAGGATGTACGACGTGGGACGTGGGATATGGGATACATATGTGGAGAAGAAATGTTACATATCCAGAATTCAGGATCCCCGCATCACGTAGAATGTAGAATGTAGAATGTGGGACACGTAGTCTATTAAGAATGGCATCTGATTTTTTATCCTAATCCTAATATCTAATATAGTAATAATTAGGAGGCCAGGACATGGACCGGAATCTGACTCAGAACAAATGAAATAAGTTGAGTCAGCTACTTTGATGATGATGCAGATGAAAAGATGAAGCAGTGTCTAGTGTGCGTGTAATATTGCACGTATGACATGTACGACATTTTGTGATTAATCATCTCCTTCATTCATTCATTCATTCAGTATACGGTAGAGACTAGAGACGGTGGTCCTTTTATTCTACATAGGACTGTGCTTTTAACCAAGGCAATATTATTTTTGCCATCCTCAATTCTGCACACATGGACAGAGGATACCGTTTAATGGAAACTAGAAACTAGAAACTCGAGCCTATAGACAGGGAACACTTTCACTCGTGTTTTTCCTTACTCATGGGATTTTGGAGTGGTGGTGGTGGCTGCTGGCTTGTATTTTGTACCTTGTAACTTGTAACTGGTGACTAGTTACTGGTTACTAGATGAAGACTTTTGTTGCGGTGAGAAATGTGAAACTCGCAACTGTGAGCAATAAATAATGTAGTTAAAATCTAATAACCCTCTTCCATTTTAGCTCGTCCTTGTAATTAGGAATTAGGAATGCATGTTACATGTACAGTGTACAATTTACAATGTACGGTGCACGGTGTACAATTTACATGGAAACAAGTCCATTACACTAAATACGATACATGAAATACTAAATAGCAAGTGTAAGTGTGCTCTACATTTCCCTCCGTTGTATAATATTGTACAGTGTACAGTGTACTTTCTCCAAACTAAACCCATTCCATTCCACACTCTTGTTCTGTTATGTTATGATCTCATTCCTCTCTTCCTCTTTTCCATGTTTCTCTGTGTACATGCATATTTATAACAAACTGTAAAAACAATCACCATTTTCCCTATTACAGTCCGGATGACACCATGGGCATGATCTAGGAATCTAGGAATGATATGATACATTGATACAGACTAAAAATATGGAGGTAACCTCGTCATTTTAATATCCGGGCCACTACCGATTATTAAATATTACATAACTCATCTGTCCTACTTCCTTCTCCAACCAACTTTACCATTAGATGCCTTCTATATTGAAACAAAGAACGCATTGTGTCTAAAGTCTAGTGTCTCTCCTTCTCCTTCTCCTTCTGGTTCGGAATCTGAATCTCTTTAGAGTTTGCAAATTAGACTTTGTATCATCGATCGATGAGTCTGGAGTCTTGAGTCTTGGATGTAGCAAAATTTACAGAATAATGTTTTCATTTTCTAACAATACTGATGAAAGAGCATCTCGCCATTCCTTGGAATTTGTAATTTAAAAATGCCCTAGTTTTTTAGATCCTTGCTCTACAAAAATTAACAATGTAATATGTAAAAGGACATTGGAACAATTGTTTTTAAATACTTGGATATTAGATGCATTTGTTACGTAGAAAAAAATTGTGTTAAAACTACTGAATGCATACAGTTTTTTTTGGAAAATGGAGAATGGAGAATGGAAGATGGAGGATGAATTTGTAGATTTGGATTGTGGAGCCACAATAAAAATACAAACTGTTTAATTCTCACGGTTCTTAACCGTGGAATATTTATCATTTTTGTGCACAAAAAAACGGAGAAAAAAATCAAACCAGCTGTATAAAAAATGGTGGTACAATTTATTGTAAAATTTGTACAGGGAGATTAGCACAAGATTTGGAAGCATTACAGTTTACAGTTGCAGTTTACAATTTACAGCTGGTTGGATTTGAATCCAGTAATCTAGTAAGATTAATTTCCCCAACATTTCCCCTAATTCATCATGTACAATGTACATTGTACATTGTCCGTAGATAGAGCAGCTCTTAATCATGAATATTGATACAACCGCTTTTGAGCAGTGATGAGTTATTCGCCATTTTCTTGCATTCTTGTTCTATGCTTGATTTTGATCTTGAAAGGCGGTAATGAAATTAAACGAGGCGTGTGCTCATTACCCAATTCTTTTTGAGCATAAATTAAGAATTTTCTTTTGTCTTTTTGGAATTTAGACTTTAGACTTTAGATTTTGGATAAAATAAGACTTGAGGCATGAGTTATGAGATGGGAGCAAACAAAATTTACTCTTCTCGTTTAGTTTTATCTTTTATCCTCTTTATCCAGGTTTCAGTGACAATTTGAACAATTGTAATATTTTATTTCTATGTCATATTATTTTAATATACTTTTGTTATTCATTTATCTTTCCACTTGATAATTTTTTATTCTTTCGTGTATCTTTAATCTTTATAAAATTTTAATTTATCGAGAACAAATGAGGATTTTATTATTACAATTTAAGTTTTATGCAAAAAAGAGAAACAGTACGGATGCTTCAATAATTGGATAATCATGGATTGTCCAATTGTTCCTTGCCCTTAGCAAAAGACAACTTATTTAAGTATTTGAGTAATATTTGAGTAATGACTTAAGGGCTGAAAATTTAGTGCTGGAACCATTATCATCTCGACTAGTGTAAATTATGCAAGAAAAAAGTACAAAATTTAAAAGTTCCTTACCCAATTTGTTTCCGCTCCTCCTCTTTACACGAAGACATATTGTTCTGGACCGTATACACTGAAAGAAATATGACAAAAATACATTAGATATTTTTAATATAGAATACTGATTCTGTTGTATTTTCAAACGAATTCATTTTTTCTTTTTTGACGTCTGTGAAATTCTACCTTCTGTATTTTACATTCTACTTTAATATGGAATACAGGTTTAAAATTGTTACTTCTGTAACATGAAAAAATTTTAAGTGGCTCAGGAATCGTAGCTTCGACTTAGCACATGCTTTTAAATGCATTTAAATACTTTTATTGAATATCCAGTATCTAGAATGTAGAAGCTAGAATTTAGAATCTGGAATTCGGTATCAAAAAATTCAATGATGCAATGTCAAATGTAAAGGCTTATCAGTAAGATACTTCCGTCGTTGACGAGCATTAATATTTTGATTCTCGTCTAAAATTTTGGGAGTTTTATAGATGGAAAATGGAGCAAAGCAGCTTATTCCACATCGTAAGCAACTAAAAATATCCGTATTAATTGCTTCACGTCTACAAAACCTTTGGGCATCATTTCTCATGCTGATCAAAACTAGTAGAAACTAGAAGCTGAACTTCAAACTAGAAACTAGAAACTACAAGCTACAGATGGGAAACGAGATTTGTGCCTTGTCGGATGTCAGATGTCCTCCATTAACAATCAAGAGTCAAGCTATATTTAGTATTTCGTGATACATGCGAATTTATAACTAAATTTAACAATTTAAAAAATAAGCTTTGTATTTACAACGAGAGCAAGTCTGGAAAATATTACCTGATGAATGTGTGATATGACTTCAGTGTGTGTTGCGTCCTCCAGCGAACGCCCATTCACTTCCAAAATCTCATCGCCAACCTCCAAATCCGCTTTATCTGCCGGAGATCCTGAAATTCAAAGAAAAGAAAAAATAATAGAATCAATCATCAGTGGGCAATGGAAAACATGCATCAACACAATCAGTGCCTTATGAATTATGAAATACTTGCATTTTTATCAATTTATTTCTATTTTACATGTGAATCTAGAATCTAGAATCTAGACATGCAACATTTCACTCATATGTTCCTCAGTGCTCAGTAACACACCAATATCATGCAAAAATTCTACAAGTGCACTTGAAAATCATTTTACAAAGCTACAATTTTTCTCATCCATTACAAAAAAAAGTATTTTGGAGTTTTGAGTTTTGAGTTTGGAGTTACGAGCAACTTTCGTAACTCTGGTTTTTTATTTTTTAGCAGATGAAAATTCCCCTTTCCATCTACAGCCTACAATCTACACATTATTCATTATTATGCCTCACATTTACATACATGTTCCATTGCATTGTAATTCATGACATTAATAAATTTCCCTTGATTCTGTATCTAGAATCTAGAGTGTAGATTGTACATTGTAGAAAGATGTATGGGAAGGAGAGAAACAGAAGGCATCAGGTAAAGTAAGGTTAAGTGAACACGTGCGAGATAAAAATAGAAACCACTGCAATTTCTCTCGAGAAATTGAAACGAGAGAGAGAAAGAGAGAGAGGGAGAGAAATGTAGACTTTCATTTTCATGAAACTGCTTCTTGGAAGAAATGTATGAATATTCTACGTGTTTCAACTGTAAATCCAACTTCTCACGTCTTATCTCATTTTCTCCTCCTCCTCCTCCTTCTTATTCCTACTCCTCTTCTCCTCTTCTCCCATTTACTATCTCTGGCAGTCCCTGCTGCTCTAAATTTTACATTCACTCTACATTCTAGATTCTAGACTTTAGACTTTAGACTTTAGAATCTTAAATCTAGATTCCACATTTAACATGTAACATCCATTCACTATTCAAGATTCAAGATCCACGCACATGCAAAATCCACGTCAGCCGCTGTTTTCCTACATCCCTTTTCTCTTTGCCTTCCTCTGCCTCTCCTTCTGACTCTCCCCATGTACCATGGAATTAATTATGGAATTGAAAGTATTATGTACAGTGTTAATCTGCTAAGCGCCTAAAACGCTTCAAGGAAAAGGGGAATGAGAAAATTCTCTTAGTCTCTCCCTTTTAATTTCTGCCACATCTTTTTTCACAAACATGAATCTTCCATCCTTGTGGATGTTGGATGTTGGATGTGCAGAGCTAAGCTCTACGCAGTGTTTTACTTTTACTCAAGGAGCACAGATTTATTTATGGAGAGTGAAAAAGAAGCAGAAGGGAAGATGATAAAATATTTCAACTCAGTTTTTAAGTGTTTTTAAAACGGATAAAGTTTATAGCACGTCTACAATGTTCAGTGTACAGACTGCAGACTACAGACATATTTATTCCTACTTCCTACGTCTACATACTTACGCGTAGTTTTGTATCCTGTTTTGCATTATTTTTATTTTCTGGCACATTGTTTAGAGTCTAGCTTGTAGTGTGTAGCGTGTAGTATGTAGTGTGTAGCATTAAGTTCACCAGAAAAAGAGAAAAAATGTTTCGATATAAGATATAGGGAGCCGGGGGGCTTTAAAAAAATCTCATCCTTCTTTCCTGGAAAATATATATTCGCATATTTATGATCAAGTTTCTTTCAAGTTTCCGAGTTGAAGAATGTAGAAAATAATTTTAAAGGTCCAAAGTAATCTTTTTGTGTATATGCGTTTATACGCCCATTTTCTCCAAACTCAAGACTGAAGACTCAAGTCTCAAGTCTCAAGTCTCAAGTCTCAAGTCTTAAGACAAAGTTTGATGTGCATACAAACTTTTTCAGATTAGCAATTATCAACGTTCCAATGAATATCTGTATTAATGAGGCGTTGCAAACTTTGAGCATTTTGACATGGGTTTTCCATAAAAAATTCCCTGGATTGACCACAAGAGTCAGATTTCAAGATTTCAAGTGTCCTGATATTTGATTTTTAGGAGCTTTGACCTCGAACTAAGGATAAAGAATACTTTTCAGACATGAAATTGAATAACAAGTTTTTGTTTAGAATTTCAGTATTTTTAGGTTCCGTGGTAAACTCTCAAAAAATCTATCGTGTTCCTTTCACCGTATTTTTCTATGTTTTTCAAGTCTCGAAAGACCAAAAGAGGATCTTTTGAAATGGATTTTTAAAACACAAACTTGCTCATGTATCCATATTTTTTTGCTGGAGAAAACAAAAAACTAAGCTTCAAATCTTATTCATGCGTTCAGCTCTTGAAAACACCAAAAAGGGCAAAGAGGAAAAGTTGAACACTTGAGCAGTGAAAAACTTGAAGACTGCTATATAATTTTGTGCTTCTCTTTTCTCCACTGTTAGAAGCAGTGTTAGCACACTATTCAGTCATCAGTACAAGAATAACGAATAGGAAAAGGAATAGTTGTGAACCTGAAAAGAGCAGTACAAAACATTCAACAGTATATACATATATATATATAACATACATAACGGAAGGATGCACAACTCAATAACCTCCAGCCACATCAACGCAACTCAACGCAACTCCACTCAACACACTTGAAACTCGAAACTTGAAACTTGAAACTGGAAACTGTTGAAAATTCAGCTGAAAAGAATGAAGATGGCCAATAAAAAAGAGTACGGAGAATTCTCAACACAATGTAATATTAGCACTAAACACCACGGCCACTCTGCCACTCTGTAATGTCTAATATATCATCAATATACAGTATATGCAGCTGCCTTCCAGAACCTATGCCTGAAAAACCTATGGGTACATGGAGAAAAAGAAGAAGCACGTACAGAGAAGAAACATTTTGTGGAATCTCGTAAAAGCTACCATAAAAATTTGATCCATGTGAAATGTGCACGAACAATATAAAATACACATCTTTCATGTTTCATCAGGGCTGGCGGACCAGCACCAGTGGAGCGCGCTCATTCATTATTATATCATCAATAAATGAAAATAAACTTTTCCTATTTTATAAGTCATAAGTCTTCACATACTAACGTTTAATAGGAATCATCTCTCATTTATATCGTATTTTCTACATTGTTCAGTGTACAAGTACAAACTTTGAGAAAAACGGAGTGTGTAGTCATAGAAATTATCGTACAAGATTATTTCAAAAGTGGCTGACAAAAAGCGGAAGAATAAAGATGGAAATAAAAGTGGCAAAGCCTGGAATGCAAAAACTATACACTATACACAGATATGCAAATGTTTATGTTAAACCGAGTACTTAATTGTGGACTGTGGATTGTCTTTGTATCTGTATTCTTTATTTTATGTTTTATATTTTGCATTTTCTATGTGGGAACACCCTGGAGCATGGAGAAAAACCAAGGGAAAGCAGGGCTATATCTGTACAATACATTTCAGCAACCCAAAGGTTGATTCAAGCCGAGGAATTTGTTTTGTTTATTTATCCAACAAACCTCAGCCCGGTGTATAAACAGGGAAGATTTGTTGTTTTTTTATCGTACTAGCATGAATACAGAATACAGCTAATAAATAATATGTAAAGTTAAGCAAAAGCACTACCAAAAATTATTAAAACCAGAACCAGAACCAGAATTGGAATATGAATTAAAAAGATTTATGGGAATAGATTTAAGGTGTTAGGGTAAAACAAATTAATGTATGAGAATTATTATGAAAATCCATGCATTTTCAACACTTTTAACTTTATAAATCTTTTATAAATTCTCAACTTATATCAAGAATTCAATCTCAAGGAAGTTGTCCTCACCATCCTCAAAAAGTGGTAGTCTCTTGCTATCTTGAGTTGTGTTCTTTAGTATTTTTTATCCCTATTTCTGCTTTAAGTATTTGATTGGATTGGATTGGCATTGGCGTTGGATGAATCCCGTATTCATATTCTGTGTATTTTACAACAAGTACAAACTACAGCCTACAGACTAGGGACTAGAGACGTAGAAAAATGAAGAGGAATATGGAGTATGGAGTATGGAGTATGGAACAGGATAAAAAATAAATCCTGGAATTTTTCATGCACTCTCTCATCTTGAATCCCACAATCCGGAGCTGAACTGAACTGAATTGGATTGGATTGAATTCTGTTGAAATCACCGTTTGCGTAGACCCTATTAATACTTGCCGTCTCTGTTTTACCTCGGATGTATAATGTATAATGTACAATGTATATGGTGTAGTGTAGTGTGGGGATATGTTTGGATTTGGGTTTGGTTTTGGAGTCGGATTTGGATTGTGGACTTGAGTTGCTTTCCACTTCTTTTCCCCGTCTCCTTAGTCTTACGTCGTTGCTTGCTATTCAAATATTATCTTTTCTACTCCTAACCGTACATCGTACACCGTACTCATCCATGTCTACTTTCACCTCACTTTTCCATCTCCTTCTCGCGTCCTCTTCCTCTGCTTCGGCTTCTTTGCCTTCTTGTTCTTCATTTTACATTCCTTTATTTGTATATTACTGGAGTCACATGCTCGTCCCTGGAGGCTGACTTGTTCATCCACGCTTTTTTCCCTTCCCTTTCAATCTCTAACATTTCTTTTATTCCATCTCCTTGGTTTCTTTTTTTCTTTCTTCTTTCCTCCACTCACATCTACTTTCTACTTGCTACTTGCTATCTACTTTTCCCTCTCCTTTGTGTTTTGCATTTATTTTTTTGTCCTCCTTATTCTTTCTCCACTTTCTCCTCTTTCACTACCCAATCTTCATCTTGTTCTTCTACTTGTAGTTCTTTCGTCTTCGTCATCTTAGGGCTTTTCTTTCTCATTCTTTCCCTTTGTGTTCAATAACCCAATTGGTTTAAATCCGCAGTTGTATTTGTATTCCTATTTGTTTTTTAGTGCCTACGTATTGCCACACAGAGTTTTCTACTTTCCTCATGCCAATGCTCACATGCAACCGTTTTCTCTCCTTCTCCATTGTACTTTGAATATAGTACAATCAGTACGATTGTAAAGGGATAGAAAAATATCCTAAAGAAAGTCAACTCTAGATTCTAGAGACTAGGGACTAGAGTCACCACTATCTGAATCATCACAGCAAATCAGAGGAAACCCCAATTTTTATTTACATTTACATTTGTTGAATAAATACAGCAAAGTTCTGCATGCATAGAATATATTTAGAATCCTATTTATTTATTCACCATTTGATATTCAATTGCTGATAATTTCCCAAGGTGATTGCTTACGGTATGTTTTGCATCCATTAAGAAGGAAATAAAAGTATTTTTGTTTCTAGTTTCTACCATATTTTGAAATTAAAATTTAGCCAGCAGCACTCTTGATTTATTGACATTGGGAAACTTGTGATAATCTTGTATTAATTTGCATAAAAATATATTATCTACAACAACTGGGCTGCTTACTTGATCTTACATTCGAATATTTAAAAAATCCATGCATTTTCTAGACTCTAGATTTAA
Organism: Sminthurinus aureus; assembly: GCA_034698265.1. Lineage (NCBI taxonomy): Eukaryota > Metazoa > Arthropoda > Collembola > Symphypleona > Katiannidae > Sminthurinus > Sminthurinus aureus. The sequence continues at coordinate 5,702 of JAQGBH010002302.1, read as the reverse complement.
GCGCCTAGATTTTTATTCTTGATCATATATATATACTCTAGACTCTAGACTGTGTACTCTAAAATATTACTGATTTTTGTAAAAAATAATAATATGAAATGTGATATCAGTAAATAGTATCAAAATCAAAAATAAAATCAACAGAGCATGAATTTTATTTCCACCTTTTACTCACTTATTAAACTTTTATCTCATTCCAATTTTCCCATGTGATGATGCCTAACATAAGCATCTTACTCTGGAGTGTAGCGTCTTGAGTCTAGAGTCTAGAGTCTAGAGTCTAGAATCTAGAATATAGAGACTGAAGACTGGAGACAAGAGACTTTAGAGACGTGTAATAAATGTAAGGTTGAGAGTTGAGTTGAGACTGCTAGAGAAATTCTGATGCACAAGAGTCAAAAATTACACATTACACATTGAACCTCCGAACGGCCTTGATCCTCATTCAAGACTCGATATTCCACAGTTCACAGGATTTTCCCTCTCCTTTATTTTCTACTCGTACTCGTACATAGATTTGAAAGGGATCGGAGAAAAATCGATTCTTTGATGGGACACAAAAAAACCCAAGTCAAGTCAAGTCAAACCAAACCAAACCAAGCCAAGCCAAGCCAAAGCCAGTGAATCCTACATCATGCATCCATAGATAGATATGTTGATGTATACCTACCAACCAGCACCAGCATCAGTACAATGTACTACACTTGTACTGTACTTGTAGTAGTAACTAGAAGCCGCCTCAAATGTACATGAAACGTACAAGCATAAAAATGTAATAACAGCTTTCACTTTGAGTTCAAATTTGAACAGCCTCCCTAACAAGCAGACCGTCAATAAGAGTCAAAGAGAAAGACATAAGTCACAAAGAACTGGTGACTCTAGACTGGAGACTGGAGACTTTAGACTGGTGAAGAAGAATAAGGAATAGAGATAATACAAGTCACTATGTTCCATGCTAACTGTTGAAAGTCGAATTTGAAATTCTGGGGAAAGGAGAATGAAGAAAAGTTAGTTGTTGGATGTTGGATGCTGGATGTGGGAAGTTAAAAGTTGGAAGCTTTTAAATCGAAATGGAAATGGAAATACCGAGTTTTCTGCACATGAAACAGAAGAAGAAGCACAAGAAGGAGACTAAGACTGAGACTGAAAATAAAACCTACAGAAGAGACCAGAATGAACGACATACACTGACTATTGACAACAGTGTACACTGCACAATGTCCAATGTACAGTGCGTTATCGCGTTATCATGTCAATGTCGAGTCCATCACATCAACCCAGTCATCCATCTACCATGCCACTCATTCCTCGTGCATAGATAAAAAACCCTTATTATTGCATTATAAGGCACAAGCGACAAAGAACAAGTTGAAGAAAGTAATTGTGCATTATTCACATTATTGCTGCTCTTATTATGAATACGAAGAACAAGACAATTTTGTGCAATGAGAATGAAGATGGTTCAAACAAATGATTTAATCATACAAAATGCAATTGTCATTCTCCTTTTCGTTTCATCGTCCATTTATGAAGCCTTCAACAGACTTGACAAGAGATTTTATTGAAATACTGTGTCCAGGGAAATTTTTCTGTACATTTTGTAGTAATTCAACAGCAATGAAATAGAAAAAGAGTTTGTCTAGTACAATTTAGAGATCGCACAGGAAGCAGAGAACAGGGAACAGAGAATTTGAATGTGAATCTGAAAGTAAAACAACGTGAAGTGTCTGAGAAGAAGCAGAATCTAGAGTCTAGAATCTAGAGTCGAGAGTCTATATATTTTAATGTCGTTACTAGTTGGACAAATAGAATGAGAGCAGAATTCCATGTTATATGCTATATGAGTAAATGAATGAATGTCTGTGAGTTAGCAAAAGACGAGGAAGATGTACAGTAGAATAGGCCTTTTAAAGCATTCATTCACCATTCACCATCCACCGTTCACATTCTGGAAACTGTGGGAACTAGAAGCTGGAAATTATGAAAGAGGCCGAATCAGCAGAAGAAAGATGAGTGAAATCAAGTAAGAGCAAGCTAAATTTCTGGCCTGTTTAATTTTCGAGAATTTCTACAAATATGTATACCGATATGCTGTATACTGTACATTGTACAGTGTACATTTTACGTAATATAGACCTTGGCATACATTGTTCAGGAATATCAAATTTATTATACACACTATGTACATTGCACATTGTAGCTGTATGCATTTTACATTTAATTCTTTATTAAATGTAGACTGTATCTACGTTTTACATTGTAAAACGGATCTATCCTCAATGTACAATGCACAATGTACACAGATTTAATTTTGTATACGTATACGTTCTCGAATGGCTGGCAAACATTCTTGAAATATTCAGACTCCAATTCAAATTCATATTCATACTTTATTACAGTTTGTACAGTTTACAGTATACAGTGTTAATATAATATATATGTGCAATTTGCAACATAACATGAAACTTATATGCATTGTCTCTTCATAAATATTTTGTATCCATATCTTACTTGTACAACGTACAATGTACACTTTTGGAGAAAGAAAGGAAGCAACTCCTTCAGTTCACTCCAACTCCTTTTCATCCACTATTCATCCTCTATTTTGCATATGTCTTTCAGGAATTTATCTAATATTCTCTCCTATTTAATACTGCAGGAGGTAGTATAGCAAATTTCAACTTAAATGTATGATATATAAGCTTACAATAAAATTTCAAAGTGTCCATAGTCCATAGTCCACAGTCCATAGTCTATAGTCCTACTTTAACCTATATACTAGATTCTAGATTCTGGATTCTGGACTAAAAAATCCGTGAAAGAAGATGAAAAGAGAATTGAATATTGACAAGATCATGGCATGAGCCATGAGCAAGAAGGAAAGAACGGAAGAAAATACCCCGTTGGCCCATTTCGAATAATTAGGTTTTCAAATCATGTATGAATAAAATAAATAAATAAATGGAGAAGAGTACTGCAGATTCTATCCTTTATGCTCTATACTCGTTATAAATTGTACACATCTAATGGAAATATTTTGATCTATGTGTAATATAAACTCTGAACAATTTGTGTAGTAAACACGGATGAATCAACATGAATAAAATTTGTGTGTTTGTCTAAGTTTATGTGTGTCTGTTGGAATTGGAATTGGAGTTGGAATTATTAGATTACTATACCCAAATTTTGTTTTGTGTTTCCGGGGCTACCGCACACAGAACACAGCATATAGCACACAGCATACAGCATAAAGTCTACAATTTATAGTACAAATGCGCAGAACAGAAACTACAAACTACAAATTGCAAACTGCAAACTGTAGAACATATTGATTTACGTGGGAGTTTGGATAAATGCGGATACACAATACAAATGTATACCAATAATAAATACATACCGTTCATTCTTCAAGCCACAAAATCATCTTAAAATATCTTACACATCCAACTTCCCAATATCACATACAAATGCAAATGCAAATGCAAATAGAAACACAAGTACAACAAATATTATTGAAAGCGGAAACATACCAAAATTCAAAACTCCAAACTCAAAACTCAAAACTAAATTCCTTGGGGGAGTAGAAATTAGAAATTCAAAATTACATAATAATAAAATCCTTTCTTTCAAACTTCGGGTTGAACGTTGAAGGAACAGTGAAGAGCAAACAGTGAACAAGTTATAACACCAAATATCAAATACCAAATAGGCAAAACCCTTCCTAGAAAACAAAATCCGGGAAGTATTTGTCCACTTCTCTTATTTTGTTGTAAGCAGTGGAAACTTTCAAGTTGTAAGTTGTAGAAAGTGTCGACAGAATGAAATGATAAAACCCGGATTAGGATATAAGTTGTACAAGTGGAGTACTCAATACCGAGAAATATGTAGAAAGAGACAGACGGATAAGCCAAGCTATGGGACAAGTTTAACTTGTCCTGTGTCTTGTGTCTAATTCTTCACGTTACCCCTTTCATTAATTCATTTATTCATCCTTCACATGGAATGAAATATGACTAAAAATAAAACCGTATGCTCCATCTCAATTTTCAAAACCTCAGATCCCAGTCGACTGATCCAGAATCCATAATCTAGAATCCAGAATCTAGAATGAATCGTCTAGGAAAAGGACACCAAATTATATCTTGAAGCAAAAGGACTTTTGCCTAAAACATGTCTTAAACTTAAACATTCTGGTTTTTTTTCGGCCATGTTTCCATTGTCCAATGTCCATTTTCCACGCTTGCATACAGGATTAATATGGAATCATCAAAGATCAGTTTCATGAACTTTTTAACAAAACGAGAATTGTGCTTTTGGTAGTTTTGGAATCATCGTGAATTCAAGCTTTCTAAAGTTGAAATACCAAATCATGGTAATTTGTCATTGGTAATTTTTCGTGGTTGAGACAAAATGTGACAAATGACAAATTTAATCTTACGTCATAATTTTACATGAGCAAAAGTACATATTGAGCAAAATTCACCGGAGAAAATATTCCGTTGAAACCCCGTATGTGGTACTTGATGTTTGATGTTTGAGTCGAGCTGAGTCTGAATTCAAGAAAACAAACAAATCAGCCAAATTGCCAAGGAACAAACAAACAACAAACATTCCCATTCATTTTATTTTGGAATTGGTATTTCAAAGGTTGGGCTTGTGATTTGTAATTTGTGATTTGTAATTGTGCTGAGTTTTAGTTTCATGTGTTTGTATGTGTGTGCGAATTTCGGTCCAGTTCTGACGTTTTTACGTTCCATGAAATGATTTGTTTATACATGCCCCATACTCCGTATTCTTACACGATGAGAACTCCAATAGAAAATTTCCAATCTCCCATTCCTAGAAGTAATCCGTCTCTATGAAAATATTGAACATCTCAGAGCCTTCCTTGACATTTCAATCATTATTCTTGATTTTGGGTTCCGAGTTCTGAGTTCTAGATTCTAGAATCTGAGTTGTGGAAATTGTAAATGTGTCCAGTATCATGTGTGTACACACAGATTCCGCATCTTTTCCTTCATTGTGATTGTTATTGTAATTATCGTAATGGAACCCATAAAAGTTACATGGTTTTTGGAGTATCGAGTAACTACTACTCCTCTGGTGCATGTTACATGTTACATGCCGTTGGAATTTTATGAGGTATTCTTTTAATTTTTGGCTCCATTTTATATTTTTCCCATTCAAAATGGTCGACAGTTACCTACAGCTGTGTTTCCCGTCTTGGTTCTAGGTTCTAGGTTCTTGGTAATAAAGAGTTGCATATACAGTTGTATATTATACATGAGGAAAATGGTGATTTCATCAGTTTACACGGCTCGTTATGAAGTTATTTCACTTGAACAAGGGGATTCAGCCCTGTTTTCCCCATTTTTATGATTACTATCGATATCGATATTGATATTGATAGTGATATTTACATTGATCTGGATATGGAATACGGATTGGATTGAATTTTGAATTGCTTTAGTTTAGTTTAGTTTAGGTTGATTTTGGTTTCAGGTTCACAAGTAAAACTTGAATTGGGATTCCGATTTGGATGTTGTATGAAAATCCGTTTACTCGCTTCAAAAATACTTATGTACAGAGTACAGTGTACAGTAGGGCTCTTCAAAATACATCAATCTTTGAAAAGTTGAAGTCTCACCCCCTCAAATCGTTCCTTTAGATGTAAAAAACAACCTCTGAAAATTTGAATCCAT
>JAQGBH010002301.1:0-25370 GCA_034698265.1 Sminthurinus aureus | reverse complement strand
AGTGTATAGCGTCATGCGACACTATTAGATGCTGCGATACAATTGGATAGTGCGATACAAATAGAGCTTCTACGGTAAGTGTATTCAGTATTCAGTGCTCTGTAAGCTGTAAATATACACACAAGCATGTGTATGTTGAGCGTTGTGTATGGTTTATAGTTTGTACCGTGTAATCTCTAATCTGTTATTTCATGTCGAGTTTTGAACGAAGAAAAATAGAAAGGAAGGAAGGAAGAAGTGAGATGTGGGTGGTGAGTAAACATGACAAATTAGAAGGAAATAAATATGTATAATGTACCAACTCTAAAACCTAGTGTCTAGAGTCTAGAGTCTAGAGCCAAGCGTAAACTTCATTATGGAGAACACGAAAGGATGTGCAGTGTACATGTAGATTTTACGTATGGAAAATGGTAAAACATATCATACATCATGTACCTATGTGTACCGATTTTGATGCTCAAAATCCATTCATTTACAAGTTACAACGCACATTGAAAATTGAAACGGCGTTGTTGCTAATTGATAAATTTACACTATTTTTTTATTGAAAAACTAAACCAAAATTTCAAAACAGTAACTGACTGTGCAAAAATGAAGTGAGAGGCAGAAAAGAGCAAGAAAAGGATATTGAGCGTATAAAATGGAAAAAAAGACACTTTTATGGAATCAAGTGTGATCTTTGTATACGATCCGGGTTAGAAATAATAGGACATAGGACGTGATATGCAACATACCATACAATAGAAAAGATGACAAAACTTGAGTTGAATAAAATGGTAGATACATATAGGGCGGTATGTGTAAAGAAAAATAGTAACATTGGAGAAGAGATTCCTTCATGATCCGTGTTTGGGGGCTGTTTAAGCTGTGAAGAAGGTGGAGAGAAGGAACAGGGCATGACTCCTTCTCTTTTCTAATTGACTCATAATATAGTGTGTGCTGTGTGCTGTGTACATTGTACATTATACCGGCTACAAACAACTGCCGAAATACTCCCGTGCCAACCATGTAAAATGTAAACCTTGTACAAACACTAAACACACATGTACAATGTGCAACAAACATGCATACCAATATACTATATGCATTGCATATTATTATATTATACATTATATTATACTGCTTGGACTTGTGTATTATATAGCAAATGGTAAATGCTCTAGTTCTATAAATTATAATATTTACTATCTGATATTGATTTAGCCTTCGGTTGAAAGATTTATAATGTATTTTTGGTTTTTATATGTCACGTAATTTTTTCAATACCTTTCAAAATTTCAACAACGCTTTCTATTTTGATGAGACTACTAACTACAACAATAATGAATGAGACGGAAATGACATTGTTTCAAATTACATACTCCTGAGTAAAAATATAGGAAACAAAATGTAATCTCTCTCGTTTCTAGTTTCTAGTTTTTGTATTGATACAGCAATAATACAGACAAAATAATAATAATAAGTATTATTATTGTTATTAATTCCGGTTTTCAAAACGAGTTGACGTACACAGTCAACAGTTTGTCTTGGGTTTTGGAGCTTTTCATGTGTGTGTTTGTGTGTGAGCAATAAATAAAAGAGACTAATTACAATTGCATATGTTTTGAAATTTGAAATGTCTACATTTTTCTTGAGTCTCTCTTTCATAGATATTTTCATTCTCCTGATGCGTGTATGTGTTTGGTGTTTGGTGTTCCGTGCTGGATGCTCGATGCTCATCCTTCTGATATTTCCTGTGCTCATAATCTCTTTTTCTTTCCCTTCAACATACAAACACAAAACACAAAGATTTGGACATTGTGCTCGTTTCTCCTATCTCGCATCTGCTATATCTAGCAAAAGAACAAGAAAAGCTCAAGCTCAAGCTAACCTTTTCCCTTTTCTCTTGTCTATTTAGTTTTGCTTGGTTGGATGGTTTGCTTTGGCTTTGCGTTATTTCTCGCTCTCTTCATTTCTACACATTTTCCATGTATTTTGTATTATTTATATAATACTGGATATGGGATATAGGATATTGGGTAGTGCTGGATGTACGTGTCGTTGCCTCTTAGAAAAAGAGGCAAAAGTAAACGATATACAGACTTCAGACTTTCTATCGGCTTAGCAGACAAAACGGCTACGACCGACTGCTCAAATATCTTCACATGGGTGTTTGGTTTGGTAGTTGTATCTACAATCTACAGCCTACACAGAGAGATCCACATAACTACATACTTGGATATTCATATAGTGATATTTTGGTTGTCAGAGACAGCGAGAGGAAATTAGTTGAACAGGCTCTCAATTATAGTTTTAAATACATAATTTTCAGTGAAGGATTTAAGTGGAAAAACAACACCACAGACCAACACAGAACACAGAACCAACCAAAGTACACACACATAATACATGTATAAATATACAAACTAATACAAACCCACACCAACGTCCTTCCTTTCTACTATTTTTTTTCCATATGATACGTATGAAATTTGTTTTCGCCTCTTATAATAATACTTGACATTTGCCCTGTTCCCTGTACATTTTTAACTGGTTAACAACACGAGTTATATGTGTATTTTACACTATATACTAATATATTCATTATCTACTTGCAGTTTCAAGATTCAAAATACTCTAATAAAAATTGACAAAATACAAGATCTAAGTAATAGGTAATTAGAAGATGAATGTGAAAAAAAGGATGGACAGGGAGGATTTTCACAGAGCCTCATATAGCTTTTGAGTTTTAAGCATTACATGTGTTTGAATATGCTTCATTGAACTTTATTATGTTCCACGCTGCTAATGCATACAGTCTATATTCCACATTACTGTATACAGTATACACACAGACAATCTTGTGTGAAATTTTTTGACACAGGACGGTGTAAGATCCATAGTGTAAAAAGTAAAACCGATCATTTGACTTTTCCGACAGAACAAATGAACAAATGCATGTATGTGTGTATGTATGCATATAATTCCTTCCACAATAAATGATCCGTTGTCATTTTGACATTTGACCCAACACTTAAAGACAAAGAACAAGAAAGGACAAGGAAATTTGCCCATTTGAGGAAAAGAAAGAAGAAAGGTTACATGCACATGTGTATAATATATAAAATACATGGAAAAATAAATATGTACAATGTACAATTTCCAAAGTACATGCTTATCGGATCACTTGCCGTTTCTTCCCTTTTCCTTTTAGCTTATGCCTACTACACATTATACATTGCTCAAAGACGTGCCGACGAGGAGTCTAAAGACAAATTAAGCTAATTATTTTCTTTACGAGTTTTCTTTCATTTTTCTACCCGTAATACAGTCCAGCATCCAGCAAAAGATATGGACCGTGATATGAGTTACATGTAAAATGTGCATTGCTTTCTCTTCTACTTCTAGTATACAATATACAATATATATACTGCATTCACATTTCACATTGGGATAGCCACTATATAGAAATGTTTAAGAAATTTTGTAGAATTCTTGTAAAATTGTCAAAAATCTGTTAGCTATATATTTTGACACAGTTGGTGACGATTGACCAACTAACTACCATGTGCTCAACTTCATTTGTGCCTAATGTCTACATTCTACATTTGTATTATTCCTCCTTTTTTAAATATTGGTTTAGAGGTAGAAACTAGAAACTAGAAACACGGAAAGACTAAAGTTTTTCCATTTTTTCACAGAAAACATCAAATAGAAGTGAAACATATGCGCAGAATGCCAACTGCCAACTAATTCGTAATACTATCTGTATATGCTGTATGCTGTACTCTTTTGCAATAACAAGAAAGGAACAAGTAATTATTTTAAATTGAATGATTATTTCTCCAAATTGGAAACAAAAGTACACAACATTTTACATTTTTATATATTGGTTTTAAAAATTAGCCGAGTTACATTCGGAAAAGTTTCTTGCTTCTGGTTGCTGCAGTATATATTAATATACTGCAGATATATTCATATTAATGAAGTAAAAAATAATTATTTTTGCTAAATATTAGGAGCACCAAAGCATCAGCATCAAGAATTTTCTGGTAATTGTAAATTAAAATTCAGAAAATTGCCAAAAACGTATTCGTTTGTAAAACTCTTTTGTCACAAAAGTTCAAAATTGAAAACTAAATCGTTAAAATGCTCCCACATTTTAATATCTCATATTGTATTGTCATCATACATAATACAACACTTTTTAGCATGGGATTTTGTGTGAAAAAATCCATCTCAAAACTCAAAGACAATGTAAAAGATATTTCCGCTCTCGTTCGTTCACTGTAGACAGTTCGGCGTCCTTTCAATTGTGTTTGAAATCAGAGAGTGGAGAGAAAGTATGGAAGAAACGGAAAATAAAGCAGCATGGTGCCATGTCCTCGTTTGTCTTTTGTGGTCAGTGTTGTTTTAATGGTCAGTTTTATGTTTTCTCAGTACATAGAGTGACAACTTGTGACTTTTGTGTTTTATGCATGTATGTAAAATGTACATATTGAACAGAATTTACAAGTACTTGAAATCAACACAAGTTATTTATTTGGACAAAGTAACAAGTAAGAGAGAGACCGCTTGGCGCTTTGGTTCTTGTTTTCTCGGTCATGTATGGTGAATGGTGAATGGTCTACATAGATGTTATTACAAGCGGAGAGAAAATGACAAGAACAGGCCATTCTTGTCCTGTCTTTCAAGTAAACAAATGAGGAAATGTAGATTGAATATGAATGAAAAGCACAATAGCGTGTACAGTGTACATAATACAATGTACACCGTTCAGACGTAAGTAGAAAAAGAACCAATGAATGAATCAGTGAATGAATGGTTTTGTTGTTTCTGCATTCTAGATTCTACATTCTATATCTTCCTTTTTTTCTCCTATTTCAACCTCCTTTCGTTTTAATTTTCCTTTTCGTTGTAAAGCCCACCAAAAAATGACATGACTTTTAAGTTTCAAGTCATGGAAATAAATAAAAAGTCATTATTTAACATGTAAGTAGTATAAAGTATAAGTACTACGTTCATATATCGGCATTGCACATTGTACATTTTGTGGTGCGACTCTAAATTCCAAATTCCAAAACTTTGACACTACAAATAAGTATAAAATAAGTGTTTTGTTATTTTTAACTGCATACTCTAAGTGTACCGATTTCAACTTTGAGATTTCAGTTTTATCTATGCATCTCTGTTGTGCATTGTACATATATTATTTTGAGACGAATGAGGAAGTCGCCGTTTCGTCTAGTCTGGTCTTATGTTCACTTAGTAGACATTTAGGAGCCCAGGATAAATGAACAAGAAGAGGAAGAAATTCAATCTGATGCCTATCAGCTAAGCTAAATAAGTATGAGGATGATGAAGAAGCACATGTGTGGAACTCTCTCAAGTTGAAGTTGAAGTTTCCTGAAAGCGAGATCCTCTCTCATTTTTGTTCTCTCTGTCCGTGTAAATAAATGAATATTTGTATGTAAGTATTAGTGTGTGTCAAATGAGTAAGTGGGATAGTTGGAAGCTGGAAGCTGGAAGTGTAAGATGTAAGACTAAGAAAGTCTGCATGTGGTCTCACAACTGAATGGCTAAAGACAAATGTTGATTCTTCAACTGTCAACATATTTCATTTCCTATATACACAACAACAATACACATTTTTCTCACTTATATTATCAATTATCATGTGTTGTATATTGTATATTGAATATCTGTACAGTTGATTTTGTAGCTATTGTAGATTGTAGATTGTAGACATATTGACAAAAAAATTCCCAATCCACAATCCACAACCAAAGAAGGAAAACGTAACTTGTTTTGAAAGACAAGAAAAACTTGACAAGACAAGTTCAATCATTTACTTTTCACTCTGGACTCTGGACTGTTGAATGTTGGTGCTTCAAATTCTGACATGAGAGTTTTTTAAGTCAAGAAAAAAACAACAAAAGGAGAACAAATTTGAAATTTTTTAAAGTAAAAACGTGTACTGTGGAAAAAGTAATAGTAGGTCATATTTACAAAACATCAAGTACCAAATACCTTATAAGAATATCTTGATTCGTGATTCGTGATCCCAATAATAATAGATGATAAAATGACAGAAAATAGACTACAGACGAGAGACTAGAAATTCCGTTCTGTGTTCTATTATTTAAGTAGGAAGTGAACCGAGAAGGCAACTTAATTTCATTAAATAACGTTTCTCCATGTTGTGTAGATCATCCTAATCGATTCTGCCCGCATCCTCTATTTCTCCCTCTAATGCTCAAATAATGACTGCTGTGCTTTTGTTGGATGTTGGATGTTGCACGTTGAAAGTTGAAAACCGTTGAAAGTGAAAGTGACTGCCCATGTTTTATGTTTTCAAATTCTAACCTTTGTTTGTAGTTCCTCGTTTGTAGATAGTAGATATATGCAGTAGGCTGAAAAAAGGGAAAGTAGAGGTGCTACAATGTTCAGTGTACAGTATACGATATGATAGAAGATGGAAGGAAGGTTACACAACTTAGCTACATAAATATTCTGTCATTTTCGGATTCGGAATTCATTCGGACATTCTACTGCTGTACGTAGTATGTAGTTTGTAGAATGAGAAAACGAGAGTGAGGGAGAGAATTTCAGGCTTTTTGTGTACACTTTGTCTTTCCTCTCTCAATGTGCTTGTGGATCTAATGCTGAGAATCTAAAATGCTCTCTTGAATCAAGTTGAATGTTTGAATGTTGAATGGGAAACGATAGGGAAGTAACAGAGTTAGAAAACTGTTTGATTTTCTTCTTACAACAGTTGATCTTTTTCTCAGTGAACTGTATGCTCAACGCTCAATGCTCAATGCTCAGTTCTGGGTTGATCTAATCTCTCCTCTAGTCGTAACAACTCAAGTGCATACAAATACTGTGGTATACAAATACTGTGGTATATCCATCTATAATCTACAATCTACAGACTAGAGTCTACAGTCTACACAATGGGTGCATAATATAGGCATATAGGTACTAGTTCTTCTACACTTTGTACACTTTGTACATACATTTTGAATCTTGAATACTTGAGCATCGTTAGTTGCTCATTGTGTAAGAGTATACTCAATACTCAACTCTTGATGAAAATGGTGAAAATAAAATGCATTGAAAACAGTCCTTGAGCTAACGTTCTCAGCCAAATTTCCACTTTCCTCTCATTCTTCTTCTATATTCTATACTCCCTTCACTCTTTTCTCTTTTCACTACATATCTGGAATCTGGAGACTGGAGACTAGAGACTCCTGAGAGTCATGATTACACTTTTACTTTTGGAATTTTGGAGTTTAGAGTATTAGTCACATTTTCCTTCCTTTCTTCAAAGTTCTGTTTACTTCATCATGATCTATATAATATCATCAAAATAAAAGGACCCATAAAATGCAGAACTAAATATATTTTTGTGTAAAAATAATAATTATCCTATAAATAAAGAAGCTGGTTTTACGGAGATAGCATAAAAAATCCAAAATTTAGAATCTAGAATCTAATAGAATCTGGATTCTAGAATGAATCAGAACACCAAGTTCTTCTTTTGAGGGTTACTTTGCATGTTTCCTTTCAAGTGTGTATTATGCACATACTTACATTTACCACTATATTTTACTGTGTATATTACATGTAATATCTATAATATCCCTTTAACACGTTTGTGGTAAACGAGGGAGACTTTTATCGAATTCCAAATTATGAGTTTCGCGAATATAAAACAGAATATGTATCATACATCATACAACATGAAGATAATAACGTACTCATGTTTAGTATCAAGTACATGTGAAGTATAAAATGTAGTTATGTTTTTTAATACACGTCAAACAATGGGCAGAGTGTAGAGTGTAGACTGTAGAGTGTAGAGACTTGAGACTTGAGAGTTGGAGTAGAAGTTGGTTCTAATGGGAATAAATTAAAAAATGCTGTGTATCCTCTATCTTTTATCTTTTATATTTTACATAGTCATGTTTCATCGTTTTGGTGTGATTTTCCACCTCGGGACTTGTTTCATGTATCCGTATAATTCAATAATATTATGATGCTTATCCTACTGATTGTTTTATTTGTACACTAATCGATTATTTTAGTTTTGGATGGAGAATGGAGACTGGAGATTTGAGAAGCTCTTGTTTATGGTTTATGCTTTTCCCCTGAACACTGAGGAAAAGATAGAAGATAGAAGATGAAAGCTGGTAGATGGGTTTTGATAGCTGGAAGCAAAAATTCGAACAGATTGTCAAGTGGCTCACAAAAAACAAGAGGATTCTGACAATGCCTTCTGCATACACATGTACATAAGTAATACGTACACACGTTATACATTATACAGTCGACAGTTGACAGTGTACTTGTGAAATTGGTTGCACAAAGTTTGGCATATGACAATTCCCTACACATTGTTGGTGTATCTATGTACAATGTACAATGTACAGTGTGCATACAGACCGCATAATAAATATGAAAATATAATGTGCAATGATAATAATGATATGTTCATCCAGCCATATAGTTTGCCTCATGCTTAAACATGGTTCAAAAACAAGTTTTTTACTCCTAAATTCACTCAAATTTTCAGTATTTTCAAGAAAATTGTGACAGTCTGGTAATATGAAAAATAAAGTTGCTCCACTTTTTGCATAGAATCTGAATGCTGTTTATTCATATGGGAAGGGCAGGATGAAAACTAAAAGGGATTTTGGGCAAGTACTTTTCCTTCAATTTGTGGAAAAATCTACATTGTAGATAGTGGATTGTAGATTTTAGAATATGATTATATAACAATACGTATTTTGTAAGGTAAAGTGGTGAAATTGAATGTTGAAAGTTGGAAGTAAAAGAGAGAGGAAATGTTTAGTAGTAGGAAATTTGCCTGTAAATATTTCCGTTTCTGCTTGGCAGGCCACTAGACACAAACATACACACACATAAGTTGATATGTGCATGTTTTTCAACATATTTATAAACTCAACTAAACTCTTTTTAGCATTTAATAGACTTTTCTTTGTAATATATTACTTTGTACTTTGCTAATATGCACTTGAGTCAGCTCCCACTAGACTATTCAGTATTCATCATTCAGAATTCAGCCTCTTGCTCTCAAGTTTAGGAATCCTGAAACACCACTCACAGCTCACAATCTCCCACTCCACTCTGGTCTCTGGTTCAACTCCGTTTTTGCTGTAGAATACTCAATATATTTTAGACTTGTGCATCAATACTTTCTGATTCCTACCAACTACAAACTATATCAACTAATGCGCTCGTGTAGACAAAAGGACTTACGTCAAAAGTTTACAAGTGTTCATTTTTTGAACGTACATCCAACATCTACAATCTACAGACATAATACCATAATACCTATACGTAAAACATTATAAAGGCAAATGGCACACGTGTAGACTGTAGATTATATATTATTATGTACTTTATATTATAGCTGCTCTAAAAGGGAACAAAAGTACATAGAAGCATTTAGTTCCGTACTCAAAGTTCATGGTTCAGAGCCTGGAAATTGAAGAATCAAAGGAGAAAAGAGCGATGGAGCTATTATGAAATCATTAGGACAAAAGAGAAAACAGAAAGGAAAAAGACAAATATTAGCTACAATTTTGATACATTGTTTTATTTCCCATGTTTTATTCATACATTGACATTGTGTAAATACTAAATACCCTTTGCTACCAGTATATCTATAATACGAATTATTACGAATACAAAAGTAGATTTGATAGTAGTCATTTTTCTGAAAAGGCCTGAAAAGTCAAGTGAAACGGGAGACAAAGGAGAAAACGAGAAAAAATGCATCTACATAAAGATGAAAGACAAAAGCTTTTATACTACTGATTACTGATTGAATTCATAGAATTCAAAGAAAAGTCAAATGTTGTGAAGTATCAAGTATCGAGGTATCGACTTTTGCTTTTGTCTTTTGTCTAGCTGCATTATTTGAAGATTCGTCCTCAAAAGCTAGTATATTTGTGTATGTGATTAATGATTAATGATGAAATAATACATGCGGATATGAAACTAATCGGAAATCGGAAGCCTTTTTTAGTTTGTATAGAGAAAATTATGCATGTTTCATAGATGAGCAAAATTAATGGTAATAAAAAAATATCACAAAAATCACAAAGTAGAAACTTTCTAAAACTCGCATTCTAAAAAAGAGAATACTCAGTGACCTTTCAAAATTCAAAATGCAAAACACAAAATGCACAGTGAAAATATTAGCATCATTTGGAAATTGGAAACTAATTGAGTAGAATTGATGAAAATTGATGAAAAACGAGTGAAGAACGCTTAAAAAACTTGTACCTGTTATTTTATCACGACTGATGGTAAAGAGAATCATGCTGGACAATATATTATGAAAACGGTAGATTTTTTGGTGGATGTGGTCTTTTCTTTTTACCTCATAAAAATGTATTTTTCTTTTCGTGACCACTTTTTGCTTTCGTTTTGTCTTTGTTTTATTCAATGACGTGAAAAGTTTGTGGAATTTTATTTATTTTTGACATGAAGCAGGAGGCATGGTTCGTGAGGTGTACGAAATAAAAAGCAATTTTAAATTGAATATATATTCATTTTCATAGATGTGTACATTTACTATAAAACATACTGAAATGATTGTTTAATTTATTTACAGTTTGAAATGGAATTTACTGGTTTCGGGTTTTTTGATAGAGATTTTGGAAACGAGGTATTTTGTTTTTTGCTCATGTTGTGGCTGTGTGGCTCCGTGTACAATTTACAATGTACATTGAGTTAGAAATCTTTTTCTTGAAACGTGTGAATATGGATGTGTCCCTCCAAGTGTTCCCATTCCCGGTTGAATTTTTTATGAGCTCCGTCAACTTTTTCTTTGCTCTTCAAAGAGAAAACATGAAAGTCCCATCAAGGCTCCAGACCAAACAAGTACAAGACGCGGACACAGAGTGAGTTCTAGTTATGCATGCGTATTACATATTACATATTACGTGTATCATATCTTTTACTCTACATTAAGGCACTTTTCCTATTTCGTCGCTCAACATAGTACAAAAACAAATAATGTCTATAAAATTCACTCAAGACTGGATAGAGATGGAAAAAGTGGGTAAACTATTTCATGTCCGTTTCACTGTTTCCATTTCTCAATTCTCAATATAAAACTCTCTGGTATCAAATCTAAAAACTAAAAAGTAAACTTTTGTTTTAAATCTAACTATAACTGCTGGGATTCAAAATTCAAATCTGGGTGATAGAAAAAAAGTCAACATTCACATATCTCGCAAGGTTTTCAAAACTTGAAACAGAAAAAATGGGTTGTGAACGAACAAATAAATAAGAATCTTTTCAAAGTTTTGTAAAACAGAAATATGAATAGCAGAATGTAAAACTACAACAAGTCAAATATGTTAGGAAACTCTTTAGGAGCGTTTTCATGATAAAAGAACGAAGGCGAACAAAGAACCAAGCACAGAGTTTCCAGCGGACTACAGGCTCCATCTCTTTACGGTGGTATGAATTCACTTTTGAATCCTTGCACGAATTCAATTTGTACTTTCTGAGACTGTTTAGGCAATCCTTGAAGAAATTAGTAAAATTTTAAAATCCGTGCACGGGTACAGACTGAACACCGAACACCGGATTGACAAAAGGAATGGAAAAACTTAAGCTGAAAAAGATATGCAAAATGGTCGGACACTTTTATACAGTGAAATTTAATGCACTTTTTCTTCCCTAGAAACTTTCATGGAAATGATGAATGTTTGCATGTAAATATGAAATGTGATGCAGAGTGCTGAGGAGGAATAAAAATCGTGTGTGTGGTTTGAATGTTTTCCATTTTCCCCATGTTTTGACACCTCATAATATTATATTATTCCGTCTGACATACAACATATAAGTACAAATTTTTACTCTAAATTCTCAAGTCTCAAGTATACTAAAATCGATTACATAATATTCCCTACAATTAGTTTGATAGCATGTTATATAAGTTACAAGTTGATACAATCTGTACATCGTACATTCATCCAGAAATTATCGTGGTTTACTCTTTACTCACATGATTCAAATACAATTCTCGTGCGGTATGTAGTAAACTATGAACTATAAACTATAAATAATATCATTAATCATAAATCAATAACACAATCATTATTATTGGTATAATACACAAGTAGAATTATTTTTAAAATGTGATATTTCAAAATGTACATTCATATTATATTGTCTACTACTTACACAGTACGCAAGCCATTTCTGTATAATATTCATTGTCATCAATTATCCAATTATCAGCTAGAGTCAAAAACCTGCTGGATGAAAAATTCAGTTTGCGCTTTTCATTTTCATTCAAGTATAATTTAAAATATAAAATACTTGTACAAACTTCAAAGTCTATGGTCTATGGTTCACGCTTTATTCTACAATCAGTTACCAGATATACACAACACCACATGTATACATGATTAATAATTAATAGCAAACTGACAACTGGCGTTCTAGTATTCTAGTTTCTCAAATACACAAGACATATTTAATATTTAGCTATCATGAGAAAGTGTAAACGTTACAGGATGTAAGAAATATGAAATTACAAATTACAAAATTTTTACATAATTAATGTACAAAAAAACGGCGGGTTAGAGTACCTAAAATAATTCCAACAAGTATCAGATACTACATACATACAAAACACAAATATCTCGTTAAGACTTTATACTTTATACTACACTCAAAACTCAAAGATGGGAAACTTGTAATGTCATCCTTAAATATGAAATTTATGGGGAATGACGCGGATTGTATAGTCCATTTTATAGGATGCACTACAAAGTTCTCATGTTTGGTTACATTATAATTTATAATCTATAATATACATAAAATTTATAACGTACATAACGTGTACATTCTAAATATGTGACAATTTTTGTTATGATACAAAGTACAAAACGATATTGAAAAAGCGAGGATCGTGATTGATTTTCTATTGTGTATGGACATTGTAAGTATTATTAATTATTTAGCTAAAGTAGTATTTTATGTTTAACACGTTTAATTTTAATTGCTCAACTATTTACATGTGTAAATCTCCATTCTTTCTTGACATTGCTGACATTCCACTGTACAACACCTAAAACGTAAATATATACATAGAATTAAAATTTAAAATTTTGTTTGTGCATGGATCAAGAATAACGGATAAATAATTGTATAAGTTTTAAATAGAGATTTTTCAATTACATACCAGCGAAATTTGCAGTGACATTTCCACTTTCTCATAATCAGTTTTCTAGTATACAGTCCACCACAACACAAGGTTTTGCAGCTGTTTGGAGCAGTTGCAGTCCGATTGCATAATCTTCCCGATGTCCCTGTATTTTAAAAGGTTATTCATGGAATAAACAAGTACAATTTTAACCTGAAACTTTACACGTTACGTTCTTTGCCTTTTTTCTCACTGTAGACAGTAGACAAAGAACTTAATATGCAATATCATTATCATTATCATTATCTATGATCTAAAACAACTCGCATCTCAATTCCTGAGTTTCCACTAGTTCAACAGCTCAACAGTCGAAAGTCTACCTCGAGTCTCAAATTCTTTATGTCATTGCAAGTTGGAAGTTGGACATTTGCTTTAAAACGCTCTTCTTTTTGTTAACATTGTCAAAACTGTTTATATTACACATTTCATGTTTTTCCTCCGAATATTCTACATGTGTTGATCCATTTACGATTTACAATGCGACTAGGTACAAAATATTATTGTGTTAACTCCGATTGCATACGCCGTAGAACGTATGACCGTACTGCCAACTGCCAACAAATGAATAATGAAATACATTATCAATTTGTCATATCAATTGTACTGGCAATAATTTATTCGAGAATCAACTCAGATCAAGAACAAGAACAAAAAAAAGAGGAATCGGATCAAAATTCAGACATAGAAGTCCAACGATTATTTCTCACAATCCTCATCACAACTGTGGCTATTGCTCTGTATTTGGACTATTACAAAAGTATCGTCCTTCAAACGGCAAATTTTATGACAGCCGTGAATGTATTCATTCAAAATCTGAGGAGACCTCATCAAATCCAAAGTGGAACTCAAAATAAACATCAACATCAAATTAATCAGAAATTAACCCTTTGGATGAAGCAATTTTTCATTTCTCTCCTCAAAAGACCTTTTCAATTAAATCTCCTCATTTACCTTCCGTTCCTCATCTATTCACTGTTGCTCACATTCCTCATGCTTGCGATTCTAGACCACAATTTACCAATTTTCCTCATTTCCTTTGCCTTCAAATCAAAAGTGAATTCAACACTTCTCGTTCTTTTCCTCTACAGTATTTTGGCAGTGTTGGACTGTGCCTTTTATTTTTTCATAGTCTCAGTGCTTCATTACGGGTCGTACATCATACTGCTTGGAATTATCGTGATTCGACAAGACACTGGAAATGGCATTGAAAAATTAAAGTAAGTAAATAAATAAATAAATTCAATGTTTTGCAATGTCTTTTTTCATCATTCACCATCTCGGTTCTCATATGTCTTTATTTAGATCACCGAATGGACTCGAAGAAGCAAGAAAATCTCTCCAGTCCATCAAAATGCTTAATCTCATATACAATCTTGTTGGATCAACGGTAATCTACATGGCAAAGCTGAGCCTACTGGTTGCTGCTACAATCGGTGGATTTGGTGCTATTAAAATGATGAATTCAAGTCCACTGTTCGCAACCATCTACTTGTTCTTCTTCGTCATGGCTGTCGTTGTCCACACCTCACTTTTTGACAGAGTCTATCGAATGCCCCAGAAAATTGAAGAGCTCAAAGAGAAAATAATTCTCAGGGCACAAAATCCAAATTTCCGAGATGCCAGTAGAAAGGAAGAGTACAAAAAATGTTGTCGATCAGTCCAACGACTGGGGATTCAAGCGGGTGGATTTTATATGATGGAACGGCAAACAAGTTTGATTTTTGGGGATTTTGTCATTTCCAAAATTGTGGATCTACTTCTCACATTCAAATGAGGATATGTGTATCAAGTTCATAATATGAACTAAAAATATTCGCATCAAGTTTTGGGCATTGAACATTGCATAATTTAGACAGATTACTCAATCGTCAATCCGTTAATAATATGATAAAAATAATAAATAATATTATACAAAACTTAATAATACCAACAAGTGTGTGCGCGGCGGCTGTGAAACCGGAAATTAGCCATTCGAAGTAGCACATCACAAAATTATTATTCTTTTTGTAAAATGGCAGCCCTGCAACGTAAGGGTTTTTTGACTAATTTGAGTGTGCTCTTTAGAATGGTGCAGGTTTAATCAAACTCTGAGGTGTCATTTTTTCGGCAAAAAAACTACCTTCTTTATAATAGTGTGGTTGGTAACAAATGAAAAATGCACAATAAGCATTTTAATTTTTAATCCTCTGTTGAAATTTAAAAGTCATAATATGAAAGCATTATTATTTTATTATATAATATATTTTGTATTTTTGTGTACCGTAGACGCCGAGGGAGTCATTTCTCTGGCAGTAATTCGGTGATGACTCAACATAAACTAGGTCGTAGACGGATGGAACTGGATCACTAGCCTTTTTAACTTGAAGCCGTCCTCGTTTATTCAGTTTCACGACAGTAGCTCGAGCATATCGCTCTTTGAGATGATCACCAATTTCTCGAAATGATGGAACTTGATGCCAACATGTAACAAGAGCACAGGAGCCAGAGACACCGTGACATTTACAAGCGATTTTTGTCTTTTTAAGGACCGAGCGACGTCCAGCCTCATTATTATGAAGGTTGGCAAGAATTTTGGACTTGTCCTTTTTATCATACACCACTTTTTCATGCTCACGACTATCCACAAAATTTTGAGAAAATCTGTACAATAGTAAAAAAAAACATTAACATTTTTTCAAACTTAGAACGTTCAAAGTTCAATCTTTACTTATTATGAAGGTTTTTTAATTTAAATAAACTCTTACTTGTAGCCATATCTGAAAAAATACGAAAACAAAAAAAAATCCAAAATTAAATCCTGATTAAACTCTGCTATAAAACAATCATTTCCATTCTGATTCTTACAATACTTCGGAATTCGATAATATGTGTATATGATAATAATAATTGCAAAAAATTACTGAATGTTATCTCCACAGCCTCCCCATCTCCATTCATTTTTGAGTTCACTGGGCCTCATCGTTTTTCCACAACCACATGACATCAAAGAACCTCGAGTTTAAAACATGTAAAATATTATCATTATCATTATCATACATGCATAATAAATTCTCAAATGCCCAATATGATTGTCATTGCATCTTTTTGATTAAATAGAAACTTGAAATATTTTTCTTATAGAGGAAAGTTATTAGTTATTTGTTATATTACCATCACGGCATGATCGCGAAATGGCTTGTGTTACTGCTGCAGACCAAATGGCGTGGGCAAATGCAACTTCCTTGGAGCCTTTGTATCAAATCAGCACAATAAAAATTATTATTATTATTATCATTATTAAATCAAGACAATCCTAGAAATATTAATCATTCGTTGCTCATTTCATACAAGTATATTTCCTTTTCATATTTCATTGTCGATGTTTAGACGTGTAGATTAGATGAACGTTTTTTACATACATTTACAACTCAATCAATTAGAATAGAAGACAAAGAATTATTTTACAAGGAACAAGGAGCAACTGATGAGAATCAGTAACTAGCAAAACTAGCAACCAGCACTCGCAAGTCATCAAAAATGAAATATCTAGAAAATATTAATAAGAACAAGTGAAATAAAAAAACAAAGCAGATTTCTACACACTACACACACCCACCACCTCTAGCAAAGAATGAAAAGACGCAATTATGCACATATATGTATAATATATTGAGTATTATCAACAGTCAACGGGATAAGAACAAAGAAAAAAAAACAATGAGCCACTAGCCACTTCCAATGCTCAATACCCAATATCAACATATTTTAGATTTTAGGCCTACAAACTACAAACTTGAAAAAGCAATAAATAATTTTTACTTTTTATTTATTTGTAGTATCTCATGCGGAGATTGTCAAAGTACTACTCAATTCATGTTTTAGTTGTTTTAGAAGTGACACCAAGATCAAAACTTTCAAGCAAAAAAGTTTGCGTATTTGTCATATTTGTGTAATAAACAACCTGCTTGTACAGTGTATATAAGAGATGAATAATAAAAAAACAAATAAAAAAAGAAACAAGTAAATGTTGTGAATATTTAATATTGGGAAAACGGAAAACATATAATGTAACACCTCTATAACGTATCATAGAAAGAAAGACCTCAAATCTAGGATTCGCAACACATACATATATGTACAAGATACAAGAGTGATGTTACAAAGAAAATTAATGAATTTGGAATTATGATTATTTACTATGTACACACTTTACACACACTGTTTTTTTTCTGTTGCTTACACACAGTTCGCAATTTGAGATTTGAGATTTGAGATCATGAAACATTAAAACAGTATGTTTCACACACACCAGTTTCAAGTGATTGCAAATTTCAAAGCGGAAAATATATTTTTTATTGTAGATAGGAATGTAACAGATGAGATGAAAAAAAGCAAGACAAAAGTGTAAATCAAATTTTTATGTGGCAACTAATCGCTGGTACTTAGACATACATCTGTGTTTAGTGTTTAATGGACATGGTTTTATGGCTTTCCTTTTGTGCCTACTAAATTTTCAAAGTGTCATAAAATAAAAACCATCCTAAAAGGATTTAAAAAAAGAAGCTCCTCTTCAAAAATAGCAGGTTGGCTGAATGCTGAAATACAATAGCATTGTATTTTGTAACACACGTTACATGTTATGTACATATTATTATATTGAAGAAAACAAAGAGAAGTCTGCAAAAATACATTCACATATCATTTTTTTGGTCTTTCTTTTGGACTCCCCACGGTCTTTGGAATTTTCTACCAACCTAAATGTATACGTATTACGTACCTCTCAAAGTAGTTTAGTTATTTAGCAAAATTATGGTATCATATAATGTATAAAAATTTCAAAGATCGTAATACTCATTTCATTTTCATATAATATGCATATATTTTTTCATTTTACATAATCAATATAATACTTCAATTATAAAAATTTGAAAATGGACAAAACCTCCAGAAAATGCTGGGTTTTTTTTTTTAAATTTAGACTTAACACTTTGAGTTTTATCCAGAGTTGATCTTCACCATGTACTTAATACTTAAACGGCCAAATTTCAAATTACCATACAGAAATTACAGATACATGATCCAGATTAAAACGGTACCCCATCATGACTCACTAGTCACGAATTTTCATTTCAATCTTGAATCTTGACTGCATCTCAGTATGAGATAAGCAGTAGACAAAACATAATAATACATATTAAATTACAGATATTCTGTACATACTTAACTATTTGATATTTGATATGTGGGTATGCTGCCTAGTAAAATTATAGGGGAAATGTCTGTAGTCCAGCCGCAATTTTAAAGTCCAAAAATGCCAAACCAAACTAAATCAAAGTCTAACTTTTAAACATTTAACCGCTTCATTATGGATTATGGAACATACGAACATTCTGCATTCTAGATTCTAGATGTATTCAGATTCATCTTTTCATTCTTTCCTATATATATATGTACAATGTACAGCGTACTGTTCCCAAACTCGACCAGTGTCCAGCCGATGCAATGGACTGGATATTGGATATATTATGTA
The DNA here is from genome assembly GCA_034698265.1 of Sminthurinus aureus. Taxonomy (NCBI): domain Eukaryota; kingdom Metazoa; phylum Arthropoda; class Collembola; order Symphypleona; family Katiannidae; genus Sminthurinus; species Sminthurinus aureus. The sequence goes on along the minus strand of JAQGBH010002301.1, from coordinate 6,624 downwards.
TGAAGAAGAGCGGAAAAAGTACAAGATAAAAAGAAATTTACGGCGGACTTGAGTGACTGCTCTATAGATAATAGATACGAGATACGAGTTATATTATACAGATTGTACATGTATAAAACGAAAGAAGGAATGTTCCATCTTGTTTCTTTTGACCCTTAACTCTAAACTCTAAAGGTACTTTATGCAAGAGTTTACCGTCATTAATTATTGAGACATTGTATATTGTGTATTGTGATTTGTATTGTCTATCGTCTGCCTACTATATGTATTATGTATTGACTCGTTGACTTACAACTCGTACAACTCACCGCCAACGCACACCAATGTCAATACCGTAGCGGTCCAAACTCTAAACTCTAAACTTACAACACAAAACACAATAATATAATAAACTCGCATTTTTAACTTTTTAACAAGCCTCGTGAACTACAAAATAAGGCAAAGGAGAAGCTTTACAAAGAGAGAGAGAGATAGACAAGATACAAGATAATATAGAAGATAGAAGATGTACAAAATACAAAGGGAAAAACGAATTGATGGCAGTATGCTCACAATTCACGTTCTCAGTTCTCACACATCACACATGCTGATTCTCTCGCCCATCAACAAACAAACAATCAACAGAATACAACATAGCAGCACAACACCAACAACAACTACTTCCATGAATGAATGAAATCTCAACTCTCAATACTTTAGATCTGAGAACATCAACAATCAACATTCAGCGTATAACAACTTAATATATCCAATATCCAATGCATATTATCCATTTTGTACACCATGTACAAGCAAGTGTAGAAAACAAGTCTGGAGTCTGGGTCTGGGTCTGGAAATATTTCTAGAAACATTTCTTTCACTAATTATTATCTGTACGTAGGAAATCTACATGTGTGCATGTGCATGATTTTATAATACATAATACAATGAATATTTTGAAGTCGACAGAAAAAATTCCTCAAAGTCCTATTGCATAATGCATAATGATCGAGCAATAACTATTGTGTATTGAAGATTGAACACTGAACACTGAACAGTGGAGATTGGAGAAGTATAAGAAAAGGAAAAAATGCAGAGAATATGAATTTGAATTTGAATATGAATAGAAAACTATGTGAGCTGATTAGCACTTTCAAATCGTTTATAATTTATTATGTAATGCGTATGAAAGTGCGTGTAATGTGTAATGTTGAATACAGAATATAGAATAGAGACTAGAGAAAAGTAGAAAGCATATTTAGATATTTTTACATGTCTATTGCATGCAGATAGACACAGTATACAGAAAGAAGGAAAGAAAGAAAAGCTGGAGAAAAAGATCCAGACAATAAATAAAAAAATATGAGAATATGAGAGCATGAGGAGAATGAAAAAGTAAAGAAGAAAAGAAACAAAATATCCCTCGTCTCTACTCTCTAGTCTCTGGTGGTTTTTAAAAATTTACATAATACTCATATGCATAAATATTAAATATCGTATGTGTGGATAAATGTACACTCTTAGCTCGTTGGTATAAGATAGCAGAAATGTTGTTGGTAGAAAATTTAGCCATCAAAATAAATTCATTACAGCTTTTCTCTCTCATAAATCACTACACACTTCACAATTCCAAATAAAGTCTGACTCTTCCTTCCTCTTTACTCTTCACATAGATATAGAATAGAGCATACAGAATAAGCCATTAGAAAAAAAATCCTCTCATGATAATAAAAACCAAAACCATGGTTTGCAAGAGCATACAGATAAATAACACATTTGTGTACAGCTCTTCATATTCCATGCTCAATACCCCATACACGTAAATTAAGAGTAAGTAAAAGCTAAAATAGTTATTGTTAGTTTAATAGTGTAACAAAAACTACATGTCAAACATGTATCGTTACTTATATTATTTGCTTCCCACCTTCAATTTATTTCTTATTTACAAATGTATGAAAAATGTGTGTAGATTGTACACTGTACACTGTGCTTAATACACTTTACTACACATAAATTGATTTACCTCGAGTGACTAAGGAATTCCAATCAACAGGAGACGGGAGAAGGACTGTAGCTGGAGTTGATGTTGATGTTGATGTGGCAGGCGATGATGACGACTTTGATATGGATAAATCCAACGCAGTTTGGTTGATCAGGGAAGCTGAAGTGAGGATTGTGGATGCTTTGCCGAATGTTTTTGTAATTTCTCGATCTTGATTTTTATTTTGATTCGAATTTGAATGTGAGTTGGCATTGGAATTCGGACTATGCCCAGGGCCACCAAGTGCTGAACAGTTCCATTGATGATATCGAAATTGGTAGCGACACTACAGGAAAATATATCGGACATATTCATAAGAAATAAAAATGAGAAAAAAGAGAAAATTCATTATCATTCATCAGTTATAAGCACAAAGTATAAAAATATATTGTCATATTAGTTTTTTCCCTCGAGTAATAAACAATAAAAGGATAAGGAGAGAAAAATAGGTATATTTTATGTGATAAGATTTACCTCCGTCAAGCCCATCTTTGCTCCCTGTACTAAACTTGTCATGTGATCCTAAGAGGCAGAAGGAAAGAAGGAAAGAAAGAAAAGATACATAAATCAAAATTATCTAATTTAATTTAACTAATCGTAGGAGAAAACGACGAGCCTCCGTGTAAAATGTAGAATGGAAAATGGAGTTGATTCAACAGTGGACCAGACCAAAGTTAAGTTATAAATTCAAGCAGAGATTACACGTATGACTGGAGGAGTGTCAGCATTTCAGCTTGGAGCTTGGAGCTTTTTACACTCATAAATCCTGGACAGGAGCGAACAGGTGCGAAGAATTACCGTAATACTTTATCCATTTATCCACACATCACACATTCAACACACAACATCCAACGTGCAACACAGAATACAGAATACATAACGTTATGTAACTTGCATTTTCCATCTTTCTAAAGCATAATCATCTTTATTTATTTGTGTACAATGTACAATTCAGTTGTTGCCTCTTTTCCATTTTCCATTCCACATTTCCAAGTCCAAAGTGGTGTGGAGTGCAGACTGCTGACATTCAAAATTCAGATTCTTAATACGTATAAGTGGTGAGGTCTGCTGGTCTGGTGATGATAACAGGACAATTTCACATGAAATCCTGTATTCTCTACAGTCTACACTCTACAGACTGCAGACTGCAGACCAGAGACCAAAGGAAATAATACAAAAAAAACTAAACAATAAATAAATAAGTGAATAAATCAAAATAGTGATATTATGTAAGCAAAGAGCAAATAAATTATTTACATACATAGAATAGTTGACAAATGTGTATTTGTGCTTTGCTAAGAAGTCCGACTAATTCTCCACACCCGGGGAGTTTCTTCTTTTTCACGGCTCCATTCCCAATTCCATTGCTGCTCTTCACACCCCCATCCTCTTCATATTCATCATTTTTGTCATTTTTGTTACTATTTTTCCCAAATTTCCCCTGATGACTTAATTGCTTCGTATCTGAGCCAACTACTCTGTATTTGGAGGAAGAAATGTTTCCATTTTTATACAGGGGACTTGAAAAATCACCATGTTGATGTAGATTTGAATTCACCTCATTCGGGGGTAAAGTAGTGACTTGATCATACCACGTGTGTAAATCTCTATCAAAGGATAAAATCATAAATAAAAGTTTATAATAATTAATAATCATCCAAGAATTAATGCACTTACAACAGTATTTAATTACTAGAAAAATCTGCATATTATTTCTCTTGTCAATTATTTCATTGAACATTCAACATTGAAAACCAAAATTAAAAATCATGTTTTCATATGTGGAGATGGGAAAAATAGAAGAGCAAATCATTTTTATTGCCGGTGCTAAACGGTTGTTATTATTACAGATAATGTGCGCTTTGTTGCTTTTTATACTCTAGTATTTTGTACTTTGTGCTTTGTACTTTGTATCCTGATCATGATAATACTTCAATTATTGTTCCCAAAGCTGTGAGTAAATGGCCATGGGCCATGGGGAACCTTGCATAGAAAATAGAAAATGTTATTTACTAAATGCATAATACATAATATTTCATGTGCATATACGTTGTACATTGTACATAGTGTTTAGTACAATACAGATACGGATAGATAATGGAAGGAGAGAAAATGAGAGGGTGAATAGTGAATAGTGAATACCTCGTGAATAGAATAGAATGGAATAGAATAGAATATTATGGAATATAAAATGTAGTGACGAATACTTAAAATGAAAACGGTTTTGTATCGGGTGGGAGGGGGAGAGAAAAGAAAGGCAAAGGATAAAAAGGAGGATGAAAAGAAAAGAAAAGAGAGCGAGAGAGAGAGAGAGGGCGAAAGAAAGCAATAATCCGGAGAAGCAATTAAAGATTGATTTATAGCGAGCCGACACGTTAGACTTGGTACTTGGTTTAATGTCTGTAATGTCTTAATCGCAATCGTGCCATGTGATAGAATAAATTATCGTCCGAGTAGTCAGAGAGTTGATAGAATACTGTGTACACTCAACTGTACACCGTATACAGTATTCTCTGTATGGTATGTTATGACTTGCCTTAGTTTAGTCTGAGCTGGGGCGGGTTTTTAGTTCCCCTTTTCTTCATTTTACTACATTTATACATTCTTTGTACATCTAATACACTATGCACTATACACTGTATACATGCATTCTCTATCTCACAACTTACAATTCTCATCTTGAATCTCAATTCCCAATTCTCAATTCTATTCCATTCCATTCTCCTGGTTTCTCCACTCTGAATTTTATAACACTTTGTACTTTGTACACTATTTTATATAATATTATATTACATTAGATGCAATGTGTAAACTCAATACATACGGTATACTGGATTCTGGATGCACATTTACAGTATATAAAATACAGTAGACAGAGAGATAAATCCATCTATCTTCTCTCATTTCATCCTCTTTCACAACTTACGATTAGAAGTTAGAAGAACCAAACTATGGTACATTTAATCTTTCCCATCTCTCACTCTCTCTTTCCCCAATTCTCAGTCACCAGTCACCACTCACTATTCACCAGTAAATAATATACAATACACATATACATGAAAGCATACATGAAAGCATGCATGAAATACAGGAATGCCATCAACAACTCTTCTCCAGCAAATACAATTTTATTATCAAATGAAAAAGATAGAAGATAGACAATCTATTGCCTATATTACAATATTTTACATTGTACAACTTGTGCACTACAATCTACAACGTGTAAACGAATATTGTTGACTGTAGAATGTAGAATCGAATAGAATGATATAAGTGAATAATGAATAAATTGAAGAAATCCTGATGTTGTGTGAGAGACCAAGAGAAGCGGAAAATGAAATAGAAAAGTTCAAAATTCAAAATTTACAATCAAAGTAAAAAAAAGTGGGTTTAACCTTCAAAGCGTAAGGGTTTTTTTTTACTTTTTGCTCTTCTACCACTTTTTTAAAAAACAACAAATCAATAACGAAAAAAATTACCCAAACATAAAATGTGTGTGCCTAAAATGTTAACTCAAATTTTCCGTTTCTCATTCACTCTTCATCCATTATAATTTACAATTTACAATACCACCAATCTAGAATCGAGAATCTAGATATACTAAAGTGTTTGGGCTTTTTTCCAGAGTATAGGGTAACGACTAACGATTAACGAGAGACTGATACAAAAAAAAACAACAACAGGATAACAGTTTTGGTTTTTGATAAAATAAAAAGTTGTTTCTTCCTGTTTTCCGTTTCTGTTACTCACAATTCAGTTCTCAGTTCTCAAGAAACAAGAAAGTCTCAAGTCTCGAGTGCACAATGCAGTGGAAATGAGGGAACGAGGTTGATAGGAGAGCAGAGAGCAGGCAAAAGTAATTACCTTGATGAAGAGAAGGCTTTCATTACATTTTACATTTATGTTTCAGAATTGAGAATTCAGAATTCAGAAGCATTGTATAATAATGTGAATTTGAGCTGAAAGCAAAACCACCCGTGAAAATGAGGATGCCACTACTATAACTACTAACTAAACCTAAAGATATGACAACTGACAACTGACAACCAAGAACCAACAATCGGCCGACAAAACAATGAGAGAAATGAGTGGAAAAACCAGTTAATTAATTAACCCTTCACATTTTTCCACATATCTTCTTCTTTCTTCCCTGCTTTGACAAAATACTAAATACTATAATATATGAAGCCAGCACCAGCACCAGCAACAGTAACCAGTACAATGACTCACTTGATAATACGTGATGACAGCAGATTGAGATAAAGACACACATAGTAAAATAAAATGGAATATAATACTTTTTGCCCTCTCTCCGTCTCTTTCTCTGTCTCTGCCTCTATCATTCTATCTTTGTCTCACCTATCTACTCTCTTTTAAACTCGTACACATTACACACTACACATGTATGGGGAAAGGGGAAGTGAACAAAACAATCTCCGTGATAATGCGTGTATGCATATATATGTACAATGTACCTGTATTATACGCATAAAATAGAAAATAATATTACCTGTGCGTAATATCTACATTAGGGCTCGCCATTTTACAACAAACTTCGAAAAGTTAAAGTCTTACCCCCTCAAATCGTTCCTATTGGTGTAAAA
>JAQGBH010002300.1:0-25376 GCA_034698265.1 Sminthurinus aureus | reverse complement strand
AAAATATCGTTACGTTTATTTATGAGCCATTGGTTGAGCATATTAGAATATTTACTTAATGATAAACCTTCTTCCTTCAGACTTTCATCAAGGGTGTTCCAAAAAATAATAGACTGGTAAATACAACTTTTACGGTAAAATTGAGTTTTATGAGAGGGAACATCAATGTTGTGAGTTCTATTGGAAAGAGCAAAATTAAATTTATTATTGATGTCATCGATTGTTTTATCCCCAACAGCCTTAAAAGCAAACACCCCATAAAAATACTGTAGACGTTCAAGAACTGAAAGGAGATTGCATTTCTCGTATAACTCGTAGTAGTTGATGCCATCAGATTTAATATTTTCCCCATTAACCCGTTGAGAAATTTTGTTGTACTTTTGAAATTTGTTTATAATTTGGGGGTAGAAAAAAGCCCCCAAAAGAGAATTAACTTTAGACTGTAATTTTTCCGCCTTGGTGGGAGACGAAAGAAGCAATGTGCCCCAGATGGGAAGAGCATAATCAATAATTGAAAACACAAAAGAGTGCACAAGAACTTTAAAAACTCGCAGGTTTAAAAAACGTTTAATAAGGATAAGACCACCAACAGCACTAGAAACACGACCGCAGACATTATCAAAATGTTCCGAAAAGGACAAGCTCTCATCAAATACAACACCAAGATAACGAAAGGTAGAAACACGTTCAATATCATGGCCATCACATTGAAGTGTAGGTGCTTCAATGTTAAGGTTTTGTTTTGAGATAAGCATATACTTTGTTTTGGAAAAATTAATTATCAGATCATTATCTCTACACCAAGAGTTTAAACTTTCAAGAACATCACTTAAATCAGTGATAAGAATACTAATATCCTTGTTAAATAAATAAAACGCCAAATCATCAGCAAAAAGCCAATAAAAGGCAGATTTCAAGGCCGAGCCAACTTTGTTATAAAAAAGAGAAAATAATAAAGGCGATAAAATGCTCCCTTGAGGAACACCTCTCACCAGGTCATAAATGTCAGAGAGAAAGTTAGGCAGCTTAATACGGTAGGAACGGTTAGTGAAGTACATGCACAAGTAAAGTAAAATTACAGGAGGTAGATGAATTTCAAATAGAAGTAAAAGTAATTTTAAAGGTCGGATGGAGTCGAATGCCTTCTTCAAATCCACAAAAACAATGCCAGCGTTCATATTTGGTTCGTCAAGATGAGTGGTAATATCGTTAGTGAAAAGAGAAAGTGCAGTTGCACAAGAACGATTCCGCCTGAACCCATGCTAGTGGTTATCAAGTAAACCTTCCTCCTCCACATAGTGGTAAAGTCTCGAGTAAATTACTTTCTCAAATAATTTACTCAAGACAGGGAGTACCGAGATAGGACGGTAGTTGGAAGGATCTTGACGACTACCCTTTCCCTTATAGAGTGGAGTAATTGTGGCCGTGTTGAATTTTGTCGGTAGTTGACGTAATTTTAGAAACTTGTCAAACATATATTTAATGGGAAAACAAAGAGTGTCAATGAAACGTTTGAAAAAAGCATAAGGAATGTCAGTGGGAGGTGAAAAAGAAATTTTTAATTGATTAAAACCTCGTGTAATATCCTGTTGTGTCGTAAAGTCGTGAATGTCAATATCGGAAACATCTAAAGTGTCTTTAAGTCGAGAAATGTCGCCAATGTCATTAGAACCAGGTAAAGTAAAATGTTTTGCAAGGACATCACAAATGTCATTAGGTTCAGTAAGGTCTTTTTTAGAATCAGTAAGAGTAGAAATCGGGGTAGTTTGTTTAACTTTGAAATTAGACAACTGATTATAAATATTCCACACTCCGGAAGAAGTAAGAGCTTTGTCACACTGTTTAAGAAAGTAACTTTTCTTAGCAGTACACATCTTATTCTGCACAAAATGTTTGAATCTTTTATAATCTCTAAGATCCGATTCAAGCTTTGATTTATACCATAAACGGCGTTTATCGTCACGCTGACGAATAAGATTAAAAATTTCCTTATTCAACCAAGGATTTCTGTACCCTCGAACACGTCTACGCATTAAAGGCGCATGCGCATCAAGAATTTTTAAAATTTCAGATTCAAAAAATCGCAAGATCTCATCCGCACTTGAGAAATTCTCAAACCTTGACCAATCAACAGCCTGAATAGCCAGACTGACACTGTCATAGTCAAGATCTGAGAGTTTACGAACCGAGATCATACGATAAGGAACTTTAGGCATTTTATGTTGTCTTATAAAGTAAATAGCACGATGATCAGAATCCGTAAGTTCAAAAGACCCGGAGAACCCATTCCGAAAATAATCAGTCGCATAAATGTGATCAATAAGGGTTGAGGAATTGCCTTGGATACGTGTGGGGCAGTCGATAACTTGCTTCATATTAAATTGTTGTGCAAGACTACGCAGCATGCAAACACTGCCATTATGTTCAAGCAAATTTATGTTGAAATCACCCATGATCAAAATATTATCACTATGTTTTATGTTCAAGTGTGTCAGTTCTAATAAAAAGTTGTTGAAAGAAGTGAGAAAATCAGATTTCACTACACTAGGGGAACAATAGACGTTAACAACAACAAGAGGTTTGAAATGGGGAATACGTAACTCAATAACATTGACTTCAACATGATCAGGGAAATTTGTTTTGAAAGAAATATTATTAAAAGAGCAAGTATCACTAATGTAAAACCCAGAACCCCCACGAGAAGAAGAAAAAAACGGCTCAAATTTATAACCAGGAATAAGAAACTTTAATCTAACATTATCAATAGAACCCTGGATTAAGCCTGGAGGAAGTCTGATCTCATTTAAAGAAAAAATACGGAAACACGGAAACAATTCACAAAATTTATCGTCTCTTTTCGGGTATAATTATAATATTAATTAAAGTTTACCCAGAAACAACACACGAAGAAAAAATGACGCAGTACACAGCAGTTCAGTTGACCTGGTTTTTCGAGTCTTTTTGTGCCGTATATAATTTGTGACTGTTCCATTTTTATGCTGATGAGCAGATTAGAACCGCCGACTTATTTTACCTACGAAATACCCAATATTGGACATTAAACATCAAACTTGAAACACTACACAATTGTCCTCGAGTCTCGAGTACATGTATTCCAAATTCTACAGTCAAACAAAACAAATCAAGAACTAACAATAAACGACAACGTTTAGCCACAAAAACATGCATCAAGTTCTTCTGCATTTCTGCAGCTTCATATTTGCCAAACAACTGTTTGCAAATACTTTTTCTTTTTGTATTCTTTTTTTTATTGCTCATAAATAAATAAGGTCAAAATAAATTAGAAGAAAAGGTTTTCCGACAACTTTTCTTTTCATTGTCCATGAATAAAGTTGTTTTCAAATTAGTTTTTTCCCCAAGCGGATGAAAATGACAGTATCTGCTCCTCTCTTCTCCACCTGTTCAATTTGCACACGCAGTAGCTCAAAATGACCAGAATGATAATGATGGTCATGAACATGGCAAAAATGGACCAAAGAAGAGTCCGAAATCCAAAATTGCAGAACACTAGTTGTCCTACAGTAGTCTCGAGGTCAGAGCGCCAGTTGAAGGTCAATTGGTCATCGGGATGAGTGCAGTTGAATCGGTCGGCGTTTAACTCCCAAATCAAATTCAAATTCGAATTACCCGCCTTGATATTTTCATCCTCTTGAATTCTCCTCACATTCTGTGTCAGTTCCTTCAACTTCCGGTCGTAGTTCCTTTGCTTTTGGTAGACAATATCAACGATAGATGGTGCAGGCAGAGATGCTGCTGCTATGGTTTTTTCTCGAGCTGGATTTGCTGGTGTTTTTATTTTTTCTATTTCATTTTCCTTGACATCAGCCTCATCTTCTCCTTGACTTTGGTTTTGATTTTGAATTTGAATTTGAATTTGATCTTCAAGATGGCGCCAATGGACAGGTTGAACGTATGAAACTCCCACATTTTCAATCGTTGCCATGGTTACGTTGTTTTTGTCAAACTGATAGGAGTCACAGGGATATTTCGGCCAGAAGGTCATCGTTCGATACTTGATTTTACAGTTGCAGGGGAGCGTGACGAGCATCGTGGAATTTTCGAGAGCTTTTAAAATTTTTAACTCTTTTGATGGCGTGCATTGAATTTTGATGGGGTAGGTGGCGCTGCTGTTGAAATTCTCACCAAGAATTGAAAAGACGTTGGAACCTGTTCTCTGAATTGGACTCAAGTTTGAACTGTCGATTTGTTCACAGGTCAAAGGGCATTCTCTTTCAACCTCTTGGAAATATTCTTCAGCAACAGCAGTTTTGGAATTATTATGGCCATCTTGAATTTTTGAAATGGCCGTCAGACAGGAATTTGGTGCCCATTTCTTGTCCCTCTCACTGACTTCAGGAATTTGACAAAGTTCAGTATTCTCGTTGCAGTCGGTGTTAAAAATGGCGGAATTTCCGCCATCTTTGATTTGATTGTTTTCCATATATTCCTCAATGTAATAGTCATTGAAATTGGCTAGTTGACAAACTTGCATCTGAGCATTTTCAAACACATGCTGATATTTAAGGAAGGGAATTTTGAAATATTTTAGGAGACTCAGTTGCGACTCCATTTTGACAGTTGGGACTAGAAGTCGAATGGCAAAAGTTTGATCAGTGAGAAAGATGCAGTCGGCAATTTTGTGTTGAAAGTAGGCGGAGCGATGTGGGCGGCTAATTGAAATGGCGAACCGCAGATTTTTTTCCGAAATTTTTGGATCCGCCTTTATCACGGCTGAGTACAGATTTTCCATATTTATGAGAGATGATGGGATAAAATTAGAGCGGCAGGATTCGATGGCTTCATTCCAAAGATGGCGTTGTTCAATTTTTGTTGCTATAGTTACCTCTTTCTCCCCATTTTCCTTGGTATTAAAATCAAAGGGCGGGATATCTTCAACGACCATGATTTTCTGGGAGCATTTTTTCAAGGAGCTTTTGTAGTGCTCAAATTCTGTGGGAGTGGTCAAGTAGCCATTTTTAAAATGTGGGAGGAGTTTATTGCAAGGAAATCTGGGAATTTTCAACTCGTTGTCACTGTCATCGTCGTACAAATTTTGAATGAAAGAACTTGAATTTGAGTTTCCACCGCTTTCTCCCTCTCGATGCTCACGCCCTCTCTCGAGCACAGAATCAGGAACACGAACCTTGAAAATTATCGGAATTAGCGAGTCATAGAGAATTGGCCTTTCTATTTGTTCAAATAAAAATCCCGGGACGGTCTGAACTTGATTTTGAACTTCCTCTTCACTTTCAATTTCTGTTGGAACTTGAACTGGTCGTGGGAAATTTTCAGCACTTTCACTTTTTGACTCACTTAAAATGACGTCAGACGGAAGTTTCACATCCAAAACAGCACCAGAACTATTGTAAAAATAAGAATCTTGACTCCATTTTGATCCGTTGTCATTTACTTTGACATTGACATTTTGATAAGTTTCATTCAACTGAGTGATGATTTGAGAACTCGCTTGAATTTTGGCGGGAAGCACAAGGAACAAAATTTGAAGGAAAACTACTGTAAAAAACCACAACAAAATTAAATATTAATAATCAAAAATAAAAGCTGCAAAAATTTTAAAATAGAAACTTTAAGAGTGATTGAAAATCTTTGAAAAATTTTGAAAAATCTCACGTGATAAAAGCTTCATTTTCAGTGTTTGTAGTAGAATGTTTCAAATTTTACACGTTCAACCTCTGTTTCGAGTTTTCCATATGGAAATTGAATGCAATGTGCACAGAGCTGAAACTTATAGAAAGAAAAAAAGAAGGAAGGGAGTTTTTCTTTTGACTGGACGTGTTCATCAGAATGAGATTAAAGTCAGAGTCAGCATTCCAAATTCCAACGACATGTTTTGATTTGTCATGTAAAACGAATGCAAATTATACACAATGTAAACTGTAGAACATTGAGAGTGAGTAGAGGAAAACTACAAACTGCGTAATAAAAATACCATTTGAAAAATGCAGTGTCAACATTTCTTGCTGACGCATCCAAACCCCAATGTTTTGCAAAATGCACACTCAAAACTTAAAATGTTGTGTTGAATATTCAACAATATAAAATGATTCTTCAACTTTTTACGCCAAAATATTTTATGTGGAATTAAAAATCGATGTTTAATTCTTTGGACTTGTTTACTATTTACTAGGCTTGGAATTTTATTATGAAAGTATGAAACATAAAAACAATAAATAACAAAGAATAAAAAACAAAAATATTATAATAAGCAAATATCAAATGTCAAGTGTAGGAAATGTGAATTTGACTGAGATCAAATTGAGTAAATTTAGCATATTTGTATGGATTTTGCCATATCGTTAAATTTACAAGGTGCTAAATTGATCTGACACCGACTTTTGACATCCACTCGGATGTGACGACCTCGACAGGACTCTTGTTCAAACAGGAGGACGCAGGCATCATCCTTCTTGGTCATTTTGATGGATGATGCTTTGGCATGAAAATCGGGACCAATATTTCTACACTTTCGCTCCAAATCCAAGTTTAAAAATGCTCTGGAATCTCCCGTCTGATCCTCACTGTCATAGAGAAATGCATGAAAACCTTGTCCTTGCTTCTCCAAATAAAGGGGAGAAATATTATTTAAACCAAATATAGCCTGATGTTCCTCATGGATCTGTTTTAACACCATTGGCGAGCATCCACGGACCAAAGTTGGACCGAAGCTAGTGCCAAAATAAAGGATGATGAAAAGATAATGGAGCACGGAAAATGAAAATCCACGATCCAGTTCCATTTCCCCTTGTAAATTGTCCTGGAAAAAATTAAAAAAGGTTATTAAAATTCTTTGAATTTGTTCTTGATTTCTACTTTGCACAACGAGAAAATATGGGAAAAATATTTGTAGTACAAAAAATATTTACCTCGTAAAGCTAGAAATAAACGGAGCTCAGCTGAGCAGAAAACAGAAAGTGACACCAACGCGGAAACAATGACAACTACTTTTCAGCCTTTTCCCTTCTCACAGTGGAAAATCACAGGGGATTAGCATAATTTGCACCTGTCCGTTTTAATTATCCCACATTTTCACAACATTTTCTCCATTCGCCATTTGCCATTTGCCATTCATCATTCATTCACAGCAGATAAACAATGAATAAACAACAACAACAACTCACACTTTCCTTTTGACATCATGTTGATTTTTAGCCACATTTTGCCAATTTGCCTTTTCTCTTCAAAATCCTGATCCTGATTTCCATAGTGATGGGGATTTGACAAAGCAAAGTTGACTAAAAAAAATGCAGTTGCAGTTTTTGCATAATATGAATAAACTTTAGAGTTTGAAGTTGGCTACAGAAATGACAAAAGGCAACTGCAAAAATGCAGCTAGAAAATTACGCCATTCATGATTCAGATTCACAGCTATTAAACGTGTAACGCATGACAAATCCAGTCATAAAATGGTTTCTTTGAAAAACATGCCCATGACTTTGACTGTGACTAAAAAACGAGCAGAACGACAACAGTAACAAAACAAAAGCTAGTTAAATTATGCATAAATTATGCGCATGTAGGAAATTCCTATTCCAATTCCAATTCCAGTTCTAGCCGTCTTGCTCTAATAATAATTTCCATTCTGAAATTTAAATTCTGAATTCAAACGTAAATTCACTTGAGAAAAAAATACAGCGCATAAAACTCCAATCACCATGATTTTTTACACACATTTTAATTCACCTGCAACCAAATTCTAATCAAATTAAAAACAAATTGCTTTCCAATGTCAGTCATTTAAAAATCTATACAATCTAGAACTTTTGAATTTTGTGTACCCAAATTTCCGTCTTGTTTTAGACAAAATGAGGCTGATTTACTCGTACGTTTTCATGAAATATTATTTGTATTTTGAACAGCGTGGTTTTTCTTTTTTGCTATGGTTTTTTAGAAAAAAGGTTATGATTTTTTTAGAACACTTGTAGTGATTGGGGCGGTTGTCATGGGGATAAAAATGGTGGACGGAGGTTACAGCATGACAAAACAAGTGTCAAGATCCAGTGGTGGTCGAATGGACGGGACAACTAACGCGGATGGGACTCAAAATGTAGTAAGGGATGAAAATCTCACCTCCTCTGCAACATCAGACGCCTACGTGAAATACAATCCCAAAACTTGTAACGCCGCCCGAGATTGTGGAGATCCAAATAATCCACGGTATTTTTGTGTCGCCTTCAACGGGGGAAATATTTGCAAGAGAGTGAGTCCAAATACCAAATACACGACTTGTTTTTTATGTCACTCATTTTACTTTTATTTTTTGTCATTGTCAATGCTCAATCATGATTCATGATGCAATTTTTCTTTTATTTCTTTAATAATGTATAATGTACAGCCACAGACAAAAGTAAGCTTTAATACTTTAAAAATCAAGTTTAAAGTTCTATACTAATTTTTGGCGCGAATATAAGTTATTTAAACTAAAGTGAATTTTTTCTAAATTTTCTATATAATATAATATTTAAATCAATTAGGGGAAATTTTGTTCTCCATTTCCCGAGGATGAGGAAAAACAGGTGTACAGAAGATATCCGCCGTGTAATACGAGAACGAGACCACCACTTAATTGCACTCTCGTGGTTCAAGATCCTCCCGCTTGGGGCTGTCTTCCTGGTCAGTTTTAATCAACTCAAATTCACATGTTAGTTATCATTTTTTAATTTTTGCCTCTCCGTTTTTATGGAATTTAATGGCATTTTTCAAGTGAAAAACCAATAATTTTTGTTTTATTTTGCCATTTGATTTTAGCGCGAAAAACCAAATCAAAACCCAAACCAAAGCCCAAGGAGAAATTTAGATGGTTTTAAATATCCAAGGATACTTTTTAAAAATTTAAACGCGGGAAACTTACATTTACATTTAAATTAATTTTTTTTTTGATAATAAACTACAAAAAATGAGTCATGTCGATGACTGGAAAAATGTAAAAAGCTCGTTAGAGTTTTTTAATTGGATTTTAACGGAATTTTTATTATTATGTTGATCGATGTGTGTGTGTGGTCTTTTGTCTATTTTTAATAAACGTTTGAAATATTTTTTTTTTAAATTTTAAAATACGAGTTTTTATTTCTACTTTTCATAAAATCTTTGTACTTTGTGTAAAACAAAAGAGAATTTTTTAGCAAAATTCATTGTAGTATTTTATTAAAAGTGATGAATTCCAAAGGAACAAGTTGCACACTTGAGCCACCTTTTCCGTCGTCAAATGGCTGTTTCTCTCCACTCTCTTGAAATCCCCGCCTTTTGTAGTAATCAATGAGCGGCTGCCGTATGGAAACGGCGGAAAAGCTAAGAGAACGGCAGTTTCTTTCCTTGGCCCAGGATTCAACAGCCTGGATTAATTTTGATCCGATTCCCTGACCTTGAGCTTCTGGTTCTACACATAAAAGACTGAAGAAACAATTCCCTTCCCGGTTTTCAACACGGACACAACCCAGAATTTTTAATGTGTCCAGACTAGTGTATTTCAGGACTTGGGCGTTTAAATCCTCCGTGCTGTAAAGTTCCCATGGATTTTCCGGGTCGATTTGTCTCCCGCCAATCTCACGCGCATGTGTCCATCCCTCCTTGGACCGGCTGCGATTTAAATGTGAATCTCGGATTTTTAGCGGCCGATACTGAACACAGAATAGCAAAAGTTTTCAATCTCATTGCATTTGCGTTGCACAACACAACCACATAGCAGAAGAATATAATAATCTAACTATGAACTAATGAATTTTATAATTTCCTATTCAAATGCACGAAATTTAATATTCAAAACTAGTTCTTACTGGTTCACGACCTCGACGACCGTTGTAAGCGGCCTCAACGAGAGAAATCAGTTCTGGTACATCATCTTTATTCACCACAGATATGCTCATTTTTCTAAGGGAAACTTGGGAAGTTCAATGGGAGAGCAAAAAACTTGTACAGTTGGAGTACTAAACACTTTTGTTTTCAATTAAATCGCTATGAAATTCTATAACCTGTTTGCTTCTCAAATCCCTGGTCATGGCTTATCAAGTTACCTTCACTTGACGATTGATAAAATTATCATTAAAGTACTAGATAATATTGATAATGAACTATAATAAAGTCAAAAATCCTCACTCCGTGACGATTTTGTATCGCCTTGAAAGCATAAATGCTTTTGGCTCCGGAAGCGAAGCTGACTATCATAATCTCACTTTGCCCCAGGGTCATTATGCACAGTGAGACTAAATACTGCGCAAGTCTCAATTTACCCCAGGGTCATTATGCACAGTGAGACTAAATACTGCGCAAGTCTCACTTTACCCCAGGGTCATTATGCACAGTGAGACTAAATACTGCGCAAGTCTCACGTTACCCCAGGGTCATTATGCACAGTGAGACTAAATACTTCGCAAGTCTCACTGTACCCCAGGGTCATTATGCACAGTGAGACTAAGTACTGCGAATGCTTAGTTCAACGTGTGCCCACTAGGTGGCTAGTGTCTCACATTGCCCCAATGTGCACGGACACCCAACCGTATACGAGGAAAGCAATAGTCAGCTTCGCTTCCTAAAAATGAGTGGAAAAATGCATGCAGCTCGTTAATCTTTTAATTGGATTTTAAAAGACTTATTTTTATTATTATTATTGATCATCCATGTGTGTGGTCTTTTTTGGATTTAATTCAAAATAAATTATTGTAATATTGTTTTTTACTTTGTGTAAAACAGAACAGAATTTTTTAGCAAAATTCATTCTAGTTTTTTATTAAAAGTGATGAATTCCAAAGGAACAAGTTGTACACTTGAGCCACCTTTTCCATCGTCAAATGACTGTTTCTCTCCACTCTCTTGAAATCCCCGTCTTTTGTAGTAATCAATGAGCGGCTGCCGTATGGAAACGGCGGAAAAGCTAAGAGAACGGCATTTTCTTTCCTTGGCCCAGGATTCAACAGCCTGAATTAATTTTGATCCGATTCCCTGACCTTGAGCTTCTGGTTCTACACATAAAAGACTTAAGAAACAATTCCCTTCCCGGTTTTCAACACGGACACAACCCAGAATTTTTAATGTGTCCAGACTTGTGTATTTCAGGACTTGAGCATTTAAATCCTCCGTGTTGTAAAGTTCCCATGGATTTTCCGGGTCAATTCGCCTCCCGCCAATCAGCCCACGCTCATGTGTCCATCCCTCCTTAGACGGGCTGGGATTTAAATATGAATCTCGGATTTTTAGCGGCCGATACTGAACACAGATATACAGAACACAGTAGCAAAAATGTTTTAATCTCTTTGCATTTGCATTTGCATTTTGCATCGCACGGTGCAAAAGTAGTAGAACAAAATAAACTAATCAAGGAATTAATTTTCTTTTTAAATGCATGGAATTCAAAATTGAAAACTGGTTCTTACTGGTTCACGACCTCGACGACCGTTGTAAGCGACCTCAACGAGAGAAATCAGTTCTGGTACATCATCTTTATTCACCACAGATATGCTCATTTTTTTAATGGAAATTTAGGGAGTTGAACGGAAAAGCAAAAAACTTGTACAGTTGGGCTATACTAAACGTTTGTTTTCAATTGAATTGCTATGACATTGCCAATGAGCTTTTCATTTCTCAAATCAGGGCTTATCAAATTACCTTCACTTGACGATTGATAACATTTATCAATAAAGTACTAGATAATTTTTTCTGTGAGGAAACAACTTTCAATTAAAACTTTAGATAGGCTCCAATACTGAAACATGAGCGTAGCAGTAGATTTTTTTCCCTTTTTGCACACATCACTTCGTGGTCGGTGGTAGCACACCGGAAAAAGTCCAAAAAAAACCCACAAAATGATTCATGAAATACTTTTATGAAATAATATTACAAAATTTGTGACATTGTTTTTGAAAAATGGTCATTTATTTTTCATTCATTTGGTCAGTTTATTTCTTGTCTTGCTCTTGCATTTTGTTATAATTTTTTTGCCTTGAAAAGCGTATTTTTTAAAATAAAATTTTCTCATTTCTCAAAAAGCACGGCCAACGCACAACCACATATTTAAAAAGTTTAAAAATTACAGTTTTTTACATGTACCGTAAATGCTTAAACAGTTACACAGGGCATTAAATTTGGTATTTAAAAAAATTCAGTTGTCCCGCAAAATTGGTTTTTGTACGTTGAAAATATTTAGGTAATTAATTAAAAAAATCATGTAGTTTTTCCTCTCTTAAGTCACAAGTCACAAGCAGTTAAAACATTTTGACGACGGTACAATTCACAAGGTCAGTACTGAGTCACGTACGTCAGCAAATTGGTAAAATTTATACAGTACGACTTGAGACTTGAGACTTGAGTAGTTTCAGGTGGTCTGTAGTGTAATAATATTGTAAAATCACTTTTAAAACACGTCATTAAAAATTAAAAGGCTTTGAGGCTTTGGCTTTTAGCTATACCACTAGACTCTAGTGACTAGAGTAATAATTATCCAAATTAACAAATATATCTGAAATTGCACTAATGATACTTGATACTTTATACTTTATAGCATGGCCAATATCACGGTGCACACTCATGATATTGAAAATTGAAACATGGTTGTGTACGCTGTACAATGTACGATATCGTCGATATGGCAAGAAGACCAAAGTGCACTCACTACCTTTGTTGAGACTCCTGTCTTATGCTTACCTCCCCACCAACATGAACACGAACATGAGCATATGACTGAGCATGAACATATGACTGACGATGAACAATGCGAATGAGGGAGAAAGTTGTACATGTATATAGTTTTTTAAAGAGGACAATTAAGGGGAAATGCACAAAGTCAAAGCGAGTCCAAAGTCAAAGCCAAAGTACAATGACAATAGACTCTTTTGTTACCACCTGCATCCAAATACAAATACAAATACAAACAAAAGGTAGACACTTCCGGATTTTTTGTCTCTAAAAATAAAATAAATAAATACCTTGTTGTTCTTCCTTGTAAACCCGACGAGTTGCGTAGTACACATGCGTAGCTCACGCACACGCATGTAAAGACAATCAGTACTACAAATCAAAACATCAAAACAGATTGAAACGGGGTCAGTGTCAGTGGCGGTGTCGGTGTCGGTAGTTTCATTTGTAGTAATTTCGACAATCGACAATGGTGGAGGAGAGAGGATGTCTTTTAAAAATAAAAGTGTGTTCAAAATGTAACTACTACCAATATTTTACCATCGTCTGTCTACTCTTGGGCCTGTTCACATTTGCTGCTGCAGATGGTCACTATTTTGGAGCGGGTAAAAATATTTGAATAAAATCCAGTTGGTTTTGAACTTTTATCCCAAATTTTCATCTTTAAAAAAATGACCACTTTTGACTTTTGTCTTTTGTCATTTTGTTGATTGTTTTGCAGGCCTGAATGAAATTCCGAATGAGGATTCGCTAAAGTGCCCATGGTACAGAAATTTAGCTCGTCAACTCCCTCTGTCGGACGAGGGTTGTCCGGCTTATGATTTGGATCAACGTAAATATGGAAACTGCATAAGGGACAGTGATTGTTGTACGGGGTCATTTTGCTGCTACGCCATTTGTCAAGGAATCAGTCGGTGTTACAATCCCTTTATTAACAAGTTTACGGATCATCTGCATCAGTATACGGGGAAGCAACTTTGTACCGTGACACAGGAACCTTGTTCAATTGAGAATGAGACAATGACCACGAGTTGTGTATCAGGTTTGCCACCTTCCACTTCCGAGTTACCGTTTTCAACCGGTGGTCTGCCATCCTCCTTCTCGGAGCCCAACGTTCGATATGACTCGACAGTCCAGTTTTCAACAAATCCGCCGGGCGTAAGTTCGTCCCAGCATTCACAATCTTCGAACGGTGGCAGTGCCAGTACACATCCGTCAGGTCATTCTCAATCTACAGGACATCCATCAACTTCCTCTCACTCCTCTCACTCCTCTAACCATCCGAGTACAAATCCATCGAATCCATCGAGCCATTCTCAGTCCTCGACCGGAACCGGAACCGGATCTTCACATCATCCAACTACTGTACAAACTATGCGACTACAATCGGACACTGCGTCAACTTCCAACACGACCGCCCCAACCTCAACACATACACAAACAACGGCCCAATATACACAAACACAGACACCATCTCATTCTTCCCATGCAGCAAGCACAACAGGCTGTGTGACCTCTACCACACAAACTACAAGTCATGCACCAAGAAAAATGGCAAAAGTGGTAATCGAAGCTACACCGCCGATATGTCCTCCATGTCCGGCATGTGCTGTGTGCCCTACGGTGAATTCCCTGTCGGGTAGCATCTCAAGTCAACTATTTTCAGGGGGCAGTAGCTTAGGCTCCAATCACCCACACTCGGGCACTTCAACAGACCACCCACATTCCGGTAGTACAAACTACTTGTATTCCGGAAGTACAGGTCAACCTCATTCAGGAAGTACTGTTTCAAACGGCCTTCATTCGGCTGGTGCTAGTGGTAGTTCAGACCACTTGGCTTCAGGTAGTACACTGGAACGCCCTCTTTCAGGTTCAGGCAGTACTGCTTCTAACCACCCGCATTCTGGATCTAGTTCCAGTTTTGGTGCTAGCACTGGCGGTCCTACCGGTACAGGCGCTGGTACAGGCGCTTCAACGAATCACCCGAACACGGGAAGTACAAACTACTTGTATTCCGGAAGTACTTCAAATCAACCACACAATTCCGGAAGCACTTCAAATCAACCCCACAATTCTGGAAGTACTTCCCATCCACCAATTCATTCTGGTAGTACCTCCGATCACCCACATTCGGGAAGCACTTCAGGAATTTCAGGAGGTTCTTCAAACCACCCCAACTCTGGAAGTACCAACCTGCATTCGGGAAGTACTTCGAATCTACCCCAAAATTCCGGAAGCACTTCGAATCAACCACACAATTCCGGAAGCACTTCGAATCTACCCCAAAATTCCGGAAGTACTTCGAATCTACCCCAAAATTCCGGAAGCACTTCGAATCAACCACACAATTCCGGAAGCACTTCAAACTTGCCACAAAATTCCGGAAGTACTTCAAACCTGCCACAAAATTCCGGAAGTACTTCGAACCTACCACCACACTCTGGAAGCACCACTGAACGCCCTGTCTCGGGATCAGGCAGTCCGGGCACATCCAATGCTCCCGTTTCCGGCTCTTCAACAGACCATGCGAAATCTGGAAGTGGAAGTACAAATTTATACTCGGGTAGTACAGGCGCGAGCCACGGTGCATCGGGAAGTACTTCGAACCACCATGCTTCGGGAAGTAGTTCCGATCATCCGCATTCAGGAGCTACTTCGGAACGCTCTGTCTCCGGAACCGGAACCGGAGCTAGTTCAGGCGGCACTGCTTCAAACCTTCTACATTCTGGTCATTCCGGTTCCACGGACAGGGCCCTCTCCGGATCTGGAAGTACAAACTACTTGTACTCTGGGAGCACTTCAGGTCACCTACAATCCGGATCTGGAAGTACCAGCTCTTTGGATGCTAGTGCAAGCACACTATGTCCTCCATGTCCTGTTTGTCCACAATGCGGCGGCGTCACAGATCATCCACAGGGACTAAACTCTTATTTCACAGGTAATGAATGGGACCACCAATTTTGAAAATGTTCTTGGTTCAACAGTTTAAAATATCAATATCAATATTAATATTTGCAAAAGGATAATTTTTCTACAATGTTTTCCCTACAGGTTCAACAGTACAAGGTTCAACAGATCCCAGTAAATCCTACGTCGCAATCCGTGAAGAATATGAAAAGAGCGAAAATGGCTTATAAAATTCCCAAAATTCCCAAAATTAACCAGTGTCAGTAAAAATGTACTAAAAAGTATTTAAACGTGAGAGAACAAGACACCAAGGAAAATTTTGACTTGTTAAAAATTTAAATTCCTACTTCACACCCACATTCTTCAGGCTTTAATCAGAAATTATATCGAGAAAAATACTGTTTTATTGTCTACCACTCATCTGATGAATCTGAATGTAGACATATTGTTATTTGTTATTTCTTTTGTTATTGTTGTTTCCCTGTTGTTATTTATGTTTTGTTATATTCAATCTGTTGTTTTTTTTCTAAGAAATTAATAAACAAAAATACAAAGTAAAAAGTTGTTAAAATGGGGCTTTATGATATATATTATTTTAAATGTTTTGTACATTTTCACCACAATTGTGCCCAATCTTATTTAATTGTGAACTACGTGTGATATGAATTTTCAACGTCCTTAGTCCTTAGTCATTTGAATATCCATTACAAATTAAAACAACAATACCAATACCAATACCAACAACAATAACACTGCAACGGCTGGGTGATGAGGAATGAGAATCAGAATTGAGGCTATTAAAAAGGATTTAAAGTTGCTGAGCTCGAGTTTATGATTAACAGTCATGAAACAAATAAACAAAACAAAGGGTCAGTCAGACATGCAAACATACAACATACAGTAGATTAGGGGCTCGCTATGCTTTGTGTTTACATAAGCGGATTTTACGGCACACTGTTATTCTTATTTGTTCTTCCGACGATCCTGTAATCCTATAATGTAAATTTATATACATGTTGTATATCTATGCAACATATACAAGTCTTAAAGTTTTTATAGACGTTGTATTTGTATTATGGACAACTCTAAACACTAAACACCGTACGTGCATGTGTATTGTCCACTGTCCACGAGCAGAGTACAGGACAACTTTTATGCCATGTAAATATTGAACAATAGCACATTTAAATATTATGACACAATATTCATCAACATGTCACAGAGATGACCATCCCAACGACTAATCCCAATCCAAATCTTTTAATACAAATACAAAATACAAAACAAACACTACAGTACACACCATAGCCGGAATCATTTAAACGACTTGTAATGATTTCAAGAGTACACAAATACATAAATTTTGGACACTCGGTCAAGGTCAAAGTGGATTGGCGCTCTTTTATTTTTCATCTCTGACTTTTAATTCTTGTTTATAATGGAGGGGTATTGCATTTGAGTTTTGAGTTTTGAGTTTGGATTTTTGGGACTTGGATTCCAAGTGTTAGTCTTTCTGCATTACATAGTTTAGTCTTTGAGACTTTACTACTTGGAAACAAAAGTAAATATTGTGTAAATAATTAGGAATGTGGTCCAGATTAATCAGATTCAAAATTAGACCGTTAATAACTTCAGTCAGACACACGTCATTCCTTTTATCACTAAATATTTTAACATCAATATTAATGCCTTCCATTTCCGCTGGCCACTGGTTTGGTGCAGGTAATTTAAATTTCTAAAAATAGGAAAGACCCACACCAAACCCTGTTTTGCAGAGAATGTGTTGTAATATTATGGGTTACTTTTAGCTCTAAATGAAGTTCCTGGTCAGTGTGGTGACGACTCACTAAAATGTCCATGGTATAGGAATTTAGCTCGTCAGGTTTGCAATTTAAAGTTGGATTCAAAATTCAAATTTCTCATTTCAGGTTTCACTGTTGGGTTTGGAAAGGTGTGGGATTTTCACTGATTTTCATTTGCATCCCGTTTTGATTTAGATTCCAGTAGCAGAAGGTTGTCCTGTGTCAGATCAGCATTTCAGAAAGTTTGGGAATTGTGTACAAGACAGTGACTGTTGTACGGGATCTTATTGTTGTTTTGCCATTTGTCAAGGAATCACTCGCTGCTATAATCCGTACATCAACAAGTTTACAGACAATTTACATGAATTCTTGGGCAATCCACCTTGTCCAACAACTTATGTTCCTTGTGGAAGGAATGATACGACCACATCAACCTCAACGTCGACCTCAACTTCCACGTCAACGAGTACCACAAGTAATACTGGCTTATTTCTTTTTCCACTTTTATGAGTTTTAATTATACTAAAAAATTAAAGATAAATACTTTTAAAAATGAAGAGCAGTGAAATAAACGAGTAATGAATCTTTGTCAATTTACAAATAGCCACAAAACCCACAACTACTACAACCAGTAAGCATTTTCTGTATGAATTCCGTGCGGATAGAACTGTAAAACTATCTAGAAAGATCAAATTAATTTTACTCAAAATTATTTTAATATTAAATATGTTGAAAAAAATGGTATGGCGTTTTTTGCCTTGACCCTTCATCGTGATTTCTTCCATGTTTAGGTACCACTCCGTCAACTACAACTAAAACAACTACAACGACCACTACTCCAACCACGACAACCACAACTACAACCACTACGCCCACAACAACTACGACTCCCACAACTACCACTACACCAACAAGTGAGTTACTATTTATCCCCTAGAAATAATATGTGCCGACATTATGTGGGGTCATATTGATGTCTCTTTGGTCCAAGTTCCTATCAAATGACATGAAATTTGGGTGTCATAATGGTGTCTTCGCACCTGAATTCCACCATTCAGCATTTTCAATATGTTTTGGTGGAATTTTGGTAGAAATTCCATGAAAACACATCGGAATCCGATGGAAAATTGATTTTGGTAGGGAAAAATGATTTTGGTAGGGATTTGGATCAAACAAACACCAAAACATGACACCATATGACACCACTTTCCGGTCGGATATGGACACATATTTTTTCAAGGGTCAGTTCCTCAGTTCAAATATTCGTTTCCCAAATGAGGTAACGTAATTTTGTGTCCCATGCAATATGCAGTGGGAATGTTTCCATGCTAAAGAAGCGTGGAACATGAAACTGGTAAGCAGGCAAATAATTATCCTTTTTTTTTAATTTTTAAGCTACAACGCCACTAACCACAACAACGATTCCTACTACAACGACAACAAAAGATCCAAGAGATGGTGACGAATATGATGGTGGAAATGATCTAGAACAAAATGGAGTTGGTTTCAAAGCAGAGGAAGCAGCTGGATGAAATCGAAAATGTTCAATATTCAAGCTTAATTTAATTTGATATGTAGTCATTTTTGTATATTTTTCTGATTAATTCTTGAATTCCTGTCCTTCTCTAAATGTGAGACATTGACTGCGATCCGCAAACGTTGAGCAATGTAGAAGTTGTTAATCTTTTAAGCATCGGCCACTGTTAGCTTTGACACTTCTGAATCTTATGATAAGTGACACGGCTAAACATTGAGGAAATTTTAAGCTGAGTTTGCTACTTTTGATAGTGTACCTATTTGCCCTACGTCCTACTATTGCGGGTCGCATTTGATATGAACTTCATTCTATTTTGATAGCTAATGCTCTGCTTAGGGTGCTTTCCAGAATCCAAAAATGATAGAAAGATCTAAAAGACTGAACTTTTAGGGTAGACAGTTCGGGTTTGGGCGATGCCATGTAACAATGAAATTTCGTCTTTGACTGGGTTGTATTGCATTGTATTGTTAATTGGGGGCCCAGAACAGCAATATAAATAATTGAAGCTCTGGAGGCGCTCAGACCAAAAGAGATCCTTTACGTAGCCCCGGTACGAACATTAATAGTACTCAAATAGAGGTAATACTCAGCAAACGAAGCTAACAGACTAACTATTTATGTGAGTAATAATGCAAAGAACTAAAATACAAAATACAGCCAAATTCTAATGCAAATAATTACTACTATAAATAAATATACTAGCTAGAGCCACCCTAAATACATACACAAGCATATCCCTCATAACAAAATGTTATTATGTTCGATGAGAATCTAGTGATATCTAATGAGACACTTTAGTGACATTTTAATGTGATCATGGTCGAAAATCTCATTGAATTCCATCAAAATTCAATGAGATTATAATTGATTTCCATGGAAATCTCATTACACATGAAATTTCAATATTTTTAGTGCGATTTTAGTAAGATTTTAATGAGGTAATAAGATTCCAGTAATATTTTAATGAGATATTAGTGGGATTTTCGACCATAAACACATTAGACATCACAATAATATTTTTTTCTGAGGGTACAGTTTCTTTAATTAATTAAGAGCACAAAAACAGAACACAGAATACTCGGATATTCGTTAAGTATTAAATGGAGTTGACAATACATGTTGTCGAGAAACTTTTTTATGCGTGATTTTGGAGCCAAACCAAAAAAAAAAGCAACGACAAAGTCAAATGTTCTATTCCTATAATATTATGAGTATTTTGTGTAACGTGTACAAACTTTCAAATGACTTTTCACTTTAATTCTCAATATTCAATATTCTGTGTTCAATATCTATGATAAAGTACTATAATTCTAGAAACCAATAGTTATCTAAAAATATCATACACGTATTATGAACTTCAATTTCTTTTGTCGTCTTTTTAGTGTTATAAAAAATTTCCAGAAAGAAAAGTAATAAAAAGTATTTGTATGTAATTCTCTCTCTCTCTTTCTCTCTCTCTCTCTCGCTCGCTCTCTCCTTCAATCTTTTCAAATTTCAACAAAAGTTTCAGCTCTTATTTTTCTCAACAACAAAGAAACAAATAAAATACAACTCTTCAACAAAAAAGCATAGAAATATTCAATTTCATCTCTCCGACTAAATTATTTTCATATAGTTTGCTATTTTAAATTTTCATGTGGAATAAGCTTTAAAGAGTCATTTGATGTTATGCAGAGCTTCAAGCTGTTTTGTAAATTCTTACAGGTTGCTGTGTGACATTTTATCTCCTAGACGAAACGGAATTATGAATTTTATCAAGTACAAGTACGCACGCCCGTCATATGACGGGCAAAACCCGAGCTCTTCAAATACAATCCTATCCGATGGCCATCAAATGATCAACGTTTTAAAATGCTAAAAAGATACCGTTTGATTTTTTAAAGTTTACTTTTCAGTAGCAACTGTACTCAGTTTAATGGTTCATGGGCTGTCAACGTTTTTGAGAAAATTTAAATTGGTTAAATGTCTTTTTCAGAATAATAGCTGTTTCTCTTAGCCAGAGTAATACCTATGTCTCTTAGCCACAGAGTAATGGTTATTTCTCTTAGCCAGAGTAATGGCTATTTCTCTAGACCCTGACTCAGACACCGACGCCATCGGATACGGATTTTATAAGGTTGTTGGATTTCCCAGGCAAAAATTTATTTGGAACAAAGCTCAGACCATTTATTTATTTTGCAAATTGACCCCTGAAATCAGTATTTACTTTGTTAAATGCACTCGTTATGAAATTGTACCATAATTCTAAATTGTAAATGTTTTTGTCACACAAAGATTTTAGAGAACCGCAAATTTTTGAGAGGAATAAACTTTGTCAGAAACAAACCAAGAATGGGCTGCGTCTGTCATTTTCATTTTCATTGGCATTGGCTCGCTCATGAACTTTCATATTCCATATTCAAATATAAGCCAGTAAATAAATAAATAAATCAAATTCATGTATGTACAATATAGCAAAATGCAAATTGGAGTCTGGAGTCTGAAATGAATCCGCTTTTTGGTTTCACAAAGTGAAGCAACAAATTTTACAGTATTTCTCTAGAAAATTTTGAAATCTTTTGGGCAAGTAGTTATAAAAAGCCTGAAATGAAAACAAACGGCGTCAGAGTTTTACCTAATTTTGATTGCCATTAAATTACAACATTGTTGTTGTGGCCTTTCAACGTCCTTGTATAAAGCTTGTAGCACGTAGTTTGCGAAATTTAACCAAATGTGGTTCAATTTGCCGGCAAAAGCTGGTAGACGAAACCAATGAGATGAAAGGGTTCATGTTAAATGTTGAATATATACCGCATTTTAGGATTCTAATTTTCTTTTCCCATCATGTCTTTTTATTTACTTGAGGCAAACTTTTATTTTGTACTAAAAATACTCAGCCACTTTGATCATTAAAATTATCCATCTTTTGAATGACTGTCGTTTAATATTTCCAAAAATATTATCTGTCATTTTGTGACAACGATCCGTGTTCAATTTTCTATATTCTGCAAATGTTAGTAGAAAGAATTACTGCTTTGTGGAATGGTCCTTATTAATTAAAATTACAGACAGTTACACGTACTTGTCATTTCCTGCTTCCGCATTTCTATCAGTGTACTCTAAACGAGACCAACATTACATGAAAAACAGACAACAGACAACAAACAAAAGTTTTTAAGCTACGTCTGTATTTCTGTAAGAAGTCCGTGCAAGTCAAGATCCAAATCCCAGCAAAATGAGTTTACTTTCTCCAGAAATTTGCCTCTATGTGAAAAAATCCTTCACATTTGGCGAGAATTTTCACCCACATCCATTTTCCTGGAATCGGAGGTTAAATCGGCCTGAATTATCCAAATCTACAGACAAATCAGGCAGATCCGAATTCTTCTGGCACTTCAATTTTGTCATGGTTCTCCTTTGCTACATTTTTCTACTGGTGCAAACAATTCGGCTCAGTTTTGAGGGCGTTTTGAGTCCCACTAAAAAAATTTATCTGCTATTTCTTCTTGTTATTTTGTCCTTTGGTCCGGTGGCTCAAGTCAACAATTTGTTCATGAAGGATGACGATCGAGTCCCGGGATTCGTCTTTCAGGTCTTCAGTCTCATGAAGCAGTTTGACGGTAACTATTTTACGATCTTTTAATTTTCAGACGAAATAAGAAAAATAACTTAATGAATTTTGATTCTCTCATTGTGTAGAAGATTTACAATTTATCCGAGACATAAAACCAGCCGACGGATCAGGAACCGGAAAAACAACAATGGAAACGAAGAGAACGTTCAAGAACTCAAACCGTCAGATGTCTCAAGCACTCGGAGCCTTCTTTTGTTTGATTTGCTGGGCTGCACAAATTACAGTGCTGTTTCTCGTTGTCCTCAACATTTTCCTACCGGATTCTCCAGAATTTATTTCCTCTCTGATTTTGCCGCTTCTGTCAAATTCCAACATTCGCACCGACCTGGTCAATGAAATTTTCAAATGGATCGTCGTCGCAGCTTCAGCTTTATTTAATTTGTATTATTGTGAAGTGTACATTGCAAACCTATACTTGATGTTTTTCCCTTCATTTTCATTCATTTTCTCTGGAATCCTCACTCTGCGACAAATCAAGTACAATTTACAATCACACTCATTTTATTTTATTGTGTTTTCATTACTTTATAATTAAAATTGTGTAAAAACTCAATCATGAATAATTGATTTTCACCTTTTATAAAATTCCAGATTTAGCATCAAAACCCATGTGAAAAACCAGCAAGCGATTTCTCGAGAAAAAATCAAGAAAGTTTTGAAAATCTACCAGAATTTGGAGATCCTGAGAAAGTCTTTTCACGCCATCTACTGTACTTTTGTTTTCCCATTTATAAAAGCATCGTGCATTTGTGCTATAATTTTTTGTGTTTATGGAGCCGTAAAAATGAACGGACTAACCAAAGGCCTACTTTTAAATGTGGGTTTAGCATCTTCAACCTTTTTGATCACGATGGTTGAAACGTTTGCCCAGTTCCACACGCAATCGGATGAAATTATTCAGCTACTGAAATCACCCGAATTTCAGAAAAATCTGAGTGTGTATGAAAAGAAAATATTGAGGTCACTCAGTCTGATCCAGGTCAAAATGAGGTCAAGTTATGTCGTGGACAAGGAATGCATTCTCACTATTTTCTCCATCGTGTTGAATGGCTCCATCAATTTCCTGCTCGCTTACAGATAATAGTTCTGTGCAAGCCAAAACAAAATCCAACTACTGGGCATTTCTGGTAGATTTTAGAAAAATTGATAATGAATGATCGTGATGAAAGATGAAGCAGGATGAAAGTGCGTTCCGTGACAACGTGCATAGCAACCAATATTAAATGTTAAGCCTTTGTTCGGCAACTAATTCTAATGTGATTTGTTTATTTTTTCTTACATTTCATGATTTCATTTACATAGACAGATCAAATAAAAAATGCTGAGAAACAAGATAATTTAAAAAAAAATATTTGTGACACTGAATTCTTATTTAAAAGTTTTGAGCATGAGCAGAAAATAAGTGATGATTTCATCAACAATGTCTTGACTTGTGTTTAGTGTAATTCGCCCAAAAAATAAATTTTGGACTTTGAGTGGTCGAAAAGATTCCATTTGTTTCATCAGCAGCATTGAATTTGTTGTTGTGGTTGTTGTTGTTGAAACGGCGGGAAATATGACATTTTCCAACAGCTTCTTTGATTTTGTGTAGACATCCGACATTTCCTTGTACATGAAAGCAAGTAAGACGAGACAAATGAAGAGGAGCGCGGGAAAAACATGTAGATGAACCAGGGAACACGATCTCCGATTTTCAAAATGGCGTAAATCGATGTCGTGCCGACAAGGACGACAAAAAATGTGTAGCCTGGAACAACAAATGTGCTGAAAGTTTTATTCATTGTTGAATTGTTGAGCTGGACGATTCTGTACATTTGCAGGATTTTCTCCGTTTTCCTCTGGTGGTCATTCGTCATGGTGTGTTTCAGGCTTAGGGATTTTACAGAATTTCTACAAACGCAACCAAACTTGATTTAAAAATCTTTTCAATATTAGTGAATTCATGTAATTTTAGTTTTAATTCTTACCGAATCCGGAGAAGCCAAGTTTTTGAGGCATACACCAACATCACAAGACAAGAGAGGCCGAGGTAAGCTTGCAGAAATGCCAGAGCTGTAGTACACATTTCCCACACGAGACACAATATGAAAATCCATCCGTTGCCTTGGAAATGTTGAGGAAGTAGCGAGAAAATGTACATTGGCGCCGCCGGATAAAGCAGAAAGAGAAAGAGACAAATCACCAGACATTCGGTGACAAACATAGCAGCATAAGGAAGAATGATGAGCGGAATCCAGGATGAAATCCATGTCGCCTTTTCCGTTGTCTTTGTCTTTCCACACCATCCAATTTCTAACCACAAACATTTTAGAATTAGAATTAGTTGTTATGGCGACCGAAAATCCAAATCAATAAATTGTGAAATTTTTCTTAATGTTTATTGTGAATTTGTTTTTACCTTTGAAATAATTGGCGAGCCAGTTGACTTGATTCAAATAAGTCATGAGTTCATCCCCGTGGAATATTTTATTGAGCACCACTGTGGCGGTTGAAACAACATGCAATTCCACATACAGTAGATGAATCACATTTTCCACGTTAACTTTTGGTTCCTCCACGAGCACATCCAAAAATCGAATCCACACGAAAAATGACTGACCCAGAGAAACAAAAGAAATGAGCCAGAAAATCACACGTCGCCACTTTGATTCGTTTCTCTTGTAAATCATGAAATTTCTTTGAGCAGCCCGTGAATTTAACGGTGTCGCTGACGGAGAAAAATTGAGGACATTCAACGAGCCAGCGAGAGAAAAACAATAATATTGAACTAAAACTGTCACCTTCTCCAGAAATTCCCTGAGATTTGTAATAAAAGTTGTGTCTTGCGAATGATGCACAATTTGGATTTTGTTCT
>JAQGBH010002299.1:0-25376 GCA_034698265.1 Sminthurinus aureus | reverse complement strand
TCTGGAAAAAATAATGTGTTTCCAGGAAAAAAAACTCTCTTGTTTTGGTTCTGTGAATATTTTTTCCTGAAATCGAGTTTTTTTCCAGAAAACACTCATTTAAATAAATGTAAACACAAATCGGGGAATTTTTTTCCTGGAAACACATTATTTTTTCCAGAAAACACTTCAATTAAAAAGAATGCAAAAGTCAGTAGTGGTCCTTACTGTAGTTTGGTTCTTGATTCTTGATAATGACTTTTAATGGTGTCTACATATATACATATATAATATATATATGTAAACATTTTTTAAGCAAGAGACAACAAATAAATTTAATTTGTGATTCAAAATACTCTCAAAACTACAATTGACAGGCTTTTTACATTATTCACATGAGTAAACACAATATGCATGCATATATGTACGTAGAAGTAAAAAGAGCCGTCATTCTTTATGCATATATTACAATCTGACACATGAAAAAAAAGAAGAAATAAATAGAAAAGCACCGGTTCATTTTATATGTATATGTAATTGAATTTTAATATTTAATTAAAACAAGATGATGTGTTTTCGTATGTCTAGTGCTTGGTGGTGTGAATTTTACAATGTTTTCGTTTAAATAATATTGCAAAATAACATTATACATTTAAGTGTTAAGTAACATATTATTTTATTGTACGTTGATTTTTTTATGAC
Source organism: Sminthurinus aureus (assembly GCA_034698265.1). Classification (NCBI taxonomy): domain Eukaryota; kingdom Metazoa; phylum Arthropoda; class Collembola; order Symphypleona; family Katiannidae; genus Sminthurinus; species Sminthurinus aureus. The sequence goes on along the minus strand of JAQGBH010002299.1, from coordinate 24,695 downwards.
TTAAGTATATAATAATATGTTTTAATTCGAGAAAAAAAAATCTCCTATGTGAAGATTTTTAAACACACACAAACACACATACAGACCTCCGAGGCTGTTATATAATATAACAATTTGTATCATTACAACACACTAAATAATAAGTCACATTACTTCTGTCCCCATCATAAAAATGCTTCAATTATACATTTAGGACCACGTACATACATATATACATACATGTATGATAGCAAAAAAAAACCATTCATAAAATATTAAAAGTGAATAACTCTATAAATATGATTTACGTATAAATACATTACATATTTGAGCCTTCAACTTGAAATATTCAGTGATAATATAATAACAACAATATTTTCAAAAGTAATAATAAGTACATAATCAGAAACAAAAAACTGCTATACATATATATATTAAAGGTGTACCGAGAATTTTCATATGCACAAAATTTTTAACTCAATGCAACTAATAACTAATTATGATTTACGAAAGAGAGTTATTATGATTTGTAGAGGTACATAATATATTATAAATTATATAACAGGGTAATTTCTGATATGTGCTACATATAATATATTATATACATGATGTGCATATTGTGCATGTAACACAAAAGCAAACAACAAAAAAAAGTGTACAATTGGTTCAAAATCGAAAAAGAATGCAACAAAATTTACACAGAGAAGATTGAAAAATTATCATGTTATATTTGTATACAGTCTTAAACAACAAAAACAAAACTAAAAACGATAGGTAGTTTATACATATAAATGTATATATATGCATTCTTGTAATCCAAACACACGCGTTAAATAATATATTATTGTGTGAACAGTGAACATATTTTGATAAAATGGATATTTTCAGTAGCGAATTGAATGCTATTAGTCAGCACTAATTATTATCGTAACATTGTTTAAAATGAAGACATTTCTAATAAATTCTCCAGAGCATATTCACATTGCATTTACCTATGCATAGTAGATTTTCTGACTTTCGTAAGATGTATAGTGCGGCTACTTAAATCATTAAATACCACATTTAAATTGAAACAAAAATCATAAACCATACTATATACACTGCTTATTTACACTACTTTTAGTATAATATATATATATATAGTTTCATTGATTATTTTTCTATCTACACTTCAATACATATGCTTGTGAAAACTTCAAAATCAGCTATGAAAGTTTCGACAGCAGTTATAGAAGAGTAGAAAGTAAAGTGAATGACCTTTTGCTACAGGATAATGCACACGGTATTTATACATTTTTTTACATCTCACTCTTGTTTTTATACTTACATATCTATCAAATAAATCCGCAGTACGTTTTATTTTATTATTTTTGTTAGTAAGTTTTCATGTACATATATTTTATATCCATGCTTTGAGCTTGCCGTTGACATTGACGAACGGTAACAATTAAAAGAAAAGCAAAAACATTATACTGTAATATTTAATTGTATCTTTTGTACAATTAATAATAATACTTCTTACTATTATCATAATTTATAACGTAACAATGATTCGCATCTGCAAACACTTTTTCATAATTCAGTATTTTTTCTTATACGTGTATTTAACGTAAATTAAATATATAATTTGAAGGACTTTTGTCGCTTTCCCCCTCCTCTGGTTTGTTCTTGCCAAAAAAGATCACTTCCACTTTCTTTCACACGTTGTTACATGTCACTAGTACCAGGTTTGTTTCCTAAAAATGCATAATACATCAGATAAATCACCCATGTGTATGAGTTTAAAATTTCAAAAATTATTTTCAATTAGTAGATTTTTTTTTGTTATTAAAGTAAAAGTAGAAAGATGCAGTTAATTGCAGTTAGTTTCCAACAATAATTTTAAACAATATTAACTGCTAAACTATAATATATTATTAAACTGTATATGCACAAGCTTTATACGAGCTTTATACTATGTCGCCAGATGTACACGCAAATAAACTACTGTAATATTTTATTTTTATTTGTTGACTTCTTAGCTATCACCATGTGTATTGTTTATCAAGTGTACTTTTGGTTATAGGTACTTATATATTCATTTCATATAAAAGTGCATAAAATCTTTATCTGTTTTTAAAATTTGCAAAGAATACACCTATATACATATGTATACTTCTTACTTGTATATGCCTATGAAAATGTCATGAGCAAAGAAGAAACGAAGCGTAATGATCCATATACATTCGTAAAAAGTGAGGTAAACAATAAAGGTATTATGGCTTATGACACTACTGAAACCATATAGGAGGATTCCTTTGATGTCTTCAGTAGCATTTTGTCATGGAGAAATATAAAGGAACTACACACAAAATAAAATGGAGAAAGTACTCAAAAGTTCTATAATGAATTATTCCACACTGATTGACATATTTTTCCTGGATTGTTGAAGTGAATTTTTATGGCCAAGTAGAAATTTTTACAGAGTTTAGGTTTTGGGAGGGGGAGAGGAAAATGAAGAATAATTGCAGAAAATTATAGGCAAAATACACAAGGTATAATAGGTATTCTCTGGAGTTCAATAGATTCAGCAGTGACTGAAAAGTCTACAATAAAAAGGAATCTTCGCATCTCATCTCTCATCTCTTTCCATTCTCACGCTCGTCAAACTACTCACGCTCGTCAGTAGTTTGGAAAATTGATTATTATTATTACAAATATTATTGACTGTAATCAGTAATTTCAACTCGGTTAAATGTTTAAAAATTTCACTAGAAAAGTTACCTTACAGCTTTTTCTTATAGCAGCCAGGAAGCAAATAGAGAGCGACACAAATAATATTTTTGTAAAAATATAATTCCCTCAGTTGAAACCCCACATCAAAAAATGGTCTTCTTTATACACAAAATTTTGTTAACATCAAAATTCGTACGTCTCATTTTATACATAAGTTGTACATAATATATTTTATGCCAAAAACCAAAAAATATTTGCCTTATTTAAGCAGGAAAAGTCTATTATCTATATATGCATGTGCTTCAAAAAAGTATATAAAAATCAAATTCAGAGAGCTTGTATATAATGCCACAAAAAAGAGATATTCATTTTATGAGTGGAAAGATATTATATGTAAATAGAAAGACCCACGTTGTAACCTATATATAATTGTTTTAAAACAAATTCTTATCATGCAATTTCATTGATTACAAATTACAATTACAGTGACACCTTTTTTTCACTCCCCAACAGAGTATAAAAATGGATCATTTTTCTGCTTCCCAAGTTCTTCTTTGCTTCTGTCATTTAAAGGCAATAAAATATTTTGAAGTTTAATTAACACTGAATTCGATGTTGGACATTTTTACATCAAAATGAATGTTTTGTAAGAGAATATATTAAATTATACATGGCAGAAATCTTACGAGATGCAAAGAAAAGTCTACAAGTCATTCTAAAGATCATTACCATATTATATTATATTATAATATATGCTTAAAATGAGTACTTAATTGTATAAATCAAATATAAAAGATAATATCTTCATTTCTATTTGTTACAAAAGAGTACATATAAAAGTGCGGTTTAAAAAAATTGCACATATGCAAAAAAAAAGTACTATTTGTGTAAGCTACCTGTCTCTATTTTCTCGGGTAATTTAACGTGGTGTGTAGTGTGTACATATAGGATTTACACAAAAAATGTATTTATGGACATAGTGGTCATATATGTATGGTTCAAGTTATTTTTGTATGTGTCACTAAACATTAAAATAATATAATTGATGTGTAAAGAGAGTGAGACACACATCTAATACGCATACGTTGTAAATTCCTAAAGAAAAACCTTGTTGTCAGTGTACAATTACAACAGTTAGTACTGAATTCCGCAATAAAAATAGACAGGCCAAGATGTTAAACCAAACTTGTGTAATAATATTATAATATTCGATAAAAAAAGAAGGACATTCATGTCCTTCTGAATGTATATTTACAGAGCAGAGGGTTCAAAAATTAACATAATGTCTATAAACAAAACATTTATAGTGTTTATACGCCTGCACAAATATGATTTCGCCTTTCAGTTGAGGCAATTTGTACGTATAATAATTTAGAATATTATACGCTCTGTACCAAATTCCGCCGACTATATAGAAAGTCGCGTACACACAACTATTTGTAAAATTACTGAAAACTGCAAATGTATACTTCAGTGACACTATATAATATATATATCAGATTCAAAAATATTACTTATTTGTAGGACTACAAGGACTAGCAGACTTGTGTGTTTAAAAATGTGCTTGAGCCTTGGAGTAATATTTTTTAACTTGAAATAAAGTATTAGATTTTACAGTATTATTATTATTATAATATTCTAAGAACATATTATTATTATTATTATACTGCAAGTGAGTAAAAAGTCTAAAAGTACTGTTCTTTTCTAATGGGTAGTAACACGAACATACACAGAAAACATATAATATAAACACTATAATATTATAAACAGAGTATGCATACGAAACACGAAAACGGAAGTTATTTACAGCACATTATAATATATAGAGTACATATTATAGAAACATACATAAAAAATGTATTTTCAAAACAATGAGCAAAGCAGATGGAGAGATGAGATACCTGGGGGCAGAGATGAAAGAGTCATATTATCGCTCTTGACACATGTCTCAAGTAGCAAATATACATTGTAAAGTTTTGCTCTTTTTTCTTTTTTACAATCGTACATTTTTAGGGACCAGTACAAATAAATGTCAACTTGATGTTTTTTTCTTTCACTTCCGTCTTTCGTCCCTTTTAGTCGATTGGCCTTTCACTTCGTCGTGACTTTCTCTTTCACTTTCTCTCTCGCGTGCGTGTGATTCTTTTAGTTCGGCATTTTAAACTATATAGGAGAAAGGTCAAGGAGAGGACAAAAGGAAAATTAATTTTTTCTGTTAATAATTTCATCAGTGTCTCAAAAAATCAAACAACTGAATTAAACATAAGTCCGTAAAATAATACATACATATCTAATAAAAAAGAACAAAGTACTTTAACTGTAATAATTGATTAAAATAAACAACAAAAGTTAGTAAAAGTGTATACATAATATATATTTGACATTTTTGATCAAAAATCAAGAAAAACTTAATCGATCTTCGATCGTATAAGAAGTATATAAATGTATTTTAGCCCCTTTAACCTTTCAAAAATCTTTTCCATTAAAATTTCTTTTGGTTCATAATTCATAAAATGTGACAAGTGATAAGTGATGAAATAATATATATATACAATCTATAACATACAAGACTCTCTCATAATAAAATAATATATACATATATATCAACATATCATACATCAGTTTTGTGATAAAAACTTCAACATTTATCGGGATAAGAATACTCTATAATAATATTATAGTAAAAGTAAAAGTTTGTTAGGTATTAGTAGAATTAAAAATTATTATTTATGATGTGTATACTTTTTGTTTGATCCGGTGACAAGATTCGGATATAGTTTGTTTGCCTCTGAATTTATGAAGTATATTTTATAATGGTATATATAAATAGATACTTACTACTTACATACATCATTAAGTACTCACTATATAGTACTCTTGACTGTCAGAGTCTGACAACATTTAACATTTAAAAGAATAAAACAAGGTAAATACTTTTGTATAACATAAAATATAGATATATAGACTCCTAAATAGAATATAACAATATAATTCTATCATTCTTGGCAAGAATTTCTTGCTGTGCTTAATATTTAATATTATATATAACAATAATTATTAAATACCAATATATACATACATCATAACCATGAAATAGAATACATTATATATATGTATAGAAATAAAAAATTTCACTCTTTAGAACATCCTTATGTAATCATATTAAATAATAATAACAATTAGTATCATTATTATTATTATTGAGTATTATCTACAAAATATGAGATTTTCTATTAATATTTTTAGGAACACGAGGATCTCGATTTAAACCTGTTTTCTTTCTTCTTGGTGGTACTTCAAGATATTCAGTTTTTTTACTTGAATTTGTTTGTGATGTGGAATCAACATTGTCCGTTGACACTGAAATTTCGGCGTTTGAAGAATCTACAGTTTTTAATGAGGTAGGAGAATCATTTCTTTCTTTGTATTGTTTATTAATAATTTCCCCACTACCGGTTGTCCCTGAGCTCTGTGAGTCCTCTGTTACGGGTAATAATAATAATTCCTGAGGTTTGACGGATGGGAAATCAAAATCATCTTCGGTAAAATTAAAAGAGTAAAATTCCTCTCCAAATTCTTCTTGAAGAAGCTTGAAAATTTTTGATGGGAAATTGGAAACCTTCCTCTTTGTTTGATTTTGATGGCGAAGTTGAAATTCTTGAATTATATCAACTAAAATTTTATCCCGACTTATTGGTGAACTTGGTGACAAAACACCAGAGCTGGATGATGTACTATCCATTGACGAAGAAGTTAAAAAGTTTTTAATTGGTAGAGGAACAAGTCTGCTATTACTATTTCCATCTTGAATTTCATCAGTAGATGATACAACATTATCTTTTAAATCTGATACACCTCTTCTGTTATTACTTTTTTCGATGGCTGCCTCAACTTGTTCTAAATTCTCAAAGTCAATCATTTCTTCTTCTTCCAATGTTGCTTCTTCATCTTTAGTATACTCATCCTGGAGTAACTGAAAAAGTCTAGAATGTGTTTTAGCACGTTGATATCGTAGACTTTTCTTGTCTGCTGACATGTTACGCATTACTACACCATTTGAAGATGTCAAATTTGTTAATTTATCAATAGCTTCATAAGTTGATTCAAGTACAGAGGATGTTGTTTCAATCATTGAGCGAGTTTTGAGAGATCGATTCGTTTTATCATTATTGGAGCTTTGAGGATTTGTTGAAATATTATTATTGCTACTATTATTATTATTATTTTTCTGTCTACGAGGAACAACTTCTGTTTCAATATCATTGTCAGTATCGGCATCTGATATTTGGCGACTAATGTCTGTCATGACACCTGAATCATCTTCACTTCCCAAACTCAAGCTTTCTGTTAAAAATCTTTCAATTCTGAAAATAAAACAAGATAAAATGATTTTATTATATAAATAATATCTATTAAACATACCCAAACATTAAAAAAAAAATGATATGAATATTTTTGTTGTTGCAAATCTTACATAATATTTTTAATTGCAAAGTAGAAATTTTTTGTAATACAGCAAAAATTTATGACTGTTTATTGTATAAAAATATATACAATATATTATAATCTGTGTAATAATATGTTTCTTACCTCCACAAAAGATCTTCTGCTCTGTTAATTTTCTCACTACCATTTTGACAATCAGAAGAAGAGCGGCTAACACTCATGCCATTTCCATTATCCAATGTTTCAATCTGATTTCCATCTGCATCTAAATTAATATTACTATTATTTGGTCCTAATTTAAATTTTTCAGTAGTTTCTTTTATTTCTACATTTCGTTCATTTATTTCCTTCTTGGTTAATGATGTTGTTCGGTTTAGCTCATATACCGGGGATGAGGATTTTCTTGACCTTTCCTCTTGTGTATTATAATTATTAGTTGCGGTAGTAGTTTTAGAAGAAGCAGAATTATTTTTATTATTTATTTCCGATTCAAACTCACCACCAGAATTCCTGTTTGCCCGAAGATTTTCTGGAACAAAAGTACTAGAAGATTCATCTGAATTCTCATCAGCAGAATTACATCCATTTTGTAAAAGAGTATCTACATGATATTTTTCACCATTGTGCAGATTTTTAGATTTTGAAGACGATTCTTTATTTTTTCCAAGCTTTTTGAAATTTCCAGTAGTAGTAGTAGTAGTAGTTGTAGTATTAGATGAAGGTGTTGGTGGTTTTTGTTGGGGGCTATTATTATTATTATTATTATTTTTAATTGGAAATTCACAGTTTTCCAATTTTCTATTACTAAAAATTGTATCAATTTTACTCTTACAATCTTCAATTTCTTCTGTTGATGATTTGACTGTTGTTTTGGTAGTTTTGGTGGTAGTTGTTGTAGTAGATGCTTTTCTATCTTTTCCATTCCCATAATATTCAACATTATCAATGACTTCACTTTTTATTTCTTTAAATTTTAATTCATCTGCAGAACATCTCTTTTCTGTTGAACGAGTAAAACCATCACCTGTTTCAAAGTTTTTAGATTTACTTTTCAATTTTTCACTTTCAATTTGGATACGTTCATGTGAACTTGGTGTTGAGTTTTCAATTTCAATTGTTTCACTTTGACGTTTTACATTTTCCTTTTTGATACCATTTTCTGTATCATCACTACCGGCCAAGCTTTCTTTTCTGCTACTATATCGTACATGATTGTTTGTTGAAGATGGGATAGTATTATTTGAATTATATTCTGCACTCTGGTTGGTTCTTGTCATACTTGAATCATTATTGTTAGTAGTAGTATTAGTAGTAGTAGTATTACGTTGATTTTTCTCTACATCATCTTCATCACAACTGACTTCCCAACTAAATTGACGAGGAAATTTTTTACTTTCAAATCGTGATGATCTTTCCCAAAAGTTGACAGTTTCGTCCGTTTTGTTATTAGCATTGTTACTACTACTTTCACCAGTACTGCTATACTCAATATTATCTTGTTGATTTTCACCTGTAATTTCTTCCCAAAAATTTGGCCCATCTGGTTTTACTTTTTCCATCAAAGATTGATTTTTTTCCTTTTCAATGATTATTTTCTCTTGTGTTTTCTTAATATCTTGCTCAATCTTGTTACGTTCAATGTCATTCTGTCTTTCCTGTTCTTCCTCTTCCGTTTCAGAATTTCTTTGGAGTCGGCGCATTGTTGTGGCTAGTTCTTTTCTGGTATCATAATTGTTAAAACGATCCCATACATGATCATCCTCATCATCTTCATTTTCATTATCTTCATCATTTGACATTATTCGTTGTAATTCATTATCTTGTTCTTCCAAAATCCAAGAATCCTGTGTCTGTGTATCCTCATTGTCTTCTTCATTTAATTCAGATGAATTCCAGTTTTCTTCAGTTTTTTCAAGAATTTCACTATTGTAATAATGATTATTATTATTCCCGTTGTTCCTTGTATCATAGTCATCAAAATATGTAGGACTTGATTCTTTCACAATTTCTTCCTGTTGAATTACTCCCCAAAAATCTATCTCGTCTTCTTTTTGTTCATTGTTCAATTTTTCTCTTGGCACTAACACTACAACTATATCATCACTGTCATCCATATTATTATTATCAATGTTGTTGGTATTGTCACAAACTGATAATGATGGCATTGGTGCAATATTTAAAACGACATCTTGGTCTACTTCCAAGTCTTCTCCTGATTCTGAATCCTCTTCACATTTTTTACCTATGCTCTTAGATGTAGATCTGGATAAAGATATTGTAAATGAGACAACGGGCTCATCTTCATCATATTCATTCTCATCAACTTGATTCTCTACTATAGAAAATTCAGCTTCAGTTTCCACTTCTTCTACAACTCCTACTGGTCCAATACTATAGTCATCATCTATTATTGTTGTCACTTCCGCACAATCTGAATACACATTGTCAAATTGTTGGTCTTCATCATCATCATCGTCTGTTTCGTTTTGTTCTTTTTGATGGTTGTGATTAATAGTATCATTATCATCATGGTCATCATCTATAAAACTATTTGATAATTTTCGCTCAACTTGACTATCACCAACGAGGAGTGTAGTTATATCTCGAAAACTTGTCGATTTACTAAATGATAATTTTAGTGGTAATTGAGCAGTAGTAATGGTCGCTGGGAGTAGAGGATCGTCATCATTTCCATCTTCTGCATCACTGGATGATGCAGTTAAACATGTACCATTCATATGATTAGTAATGGACTGATGTTTACTCCAATCATCAGATTTATTTTCAATTACACTTACGCTTGAACCGTCATCCGTGGTATCTTCATCTTCTGATATATCCTCGGCATTTGTATCTTCATCATCTTCATATGAAGGTAGAGCTGTATTTATAGTTGAAGTTCTCTCAGATAATTCTTGAATTGTACTGAGACGATGATGAGGAATAGGATTGACATGTCCCATATTATTATCATTATTATTATTATTAATATTATTGATATTGTTGTTATAATTATAGTTGATAGTGCTAGGTGATATATTTTCAGACGTGTCTATTCTTTCTTCAACATCCATTTCAATTTCATCCTCTGTCTCAGATGATTGTGAGTAACATTCTTCAATAACAACTCCTCTTGAATAGAATGCATCAGGTTCATTGACAAGTGTCGATGCATCTTCTTCTGATACACTTGGTGTTTCTGGCTCTTCTACAACTCCTGAATTCGTACACACACTATGATTATCATGATCTTCCTCATCATTATTGTTACTGTAGTTGTCATTGTTAGTATTGTTGATGTTGTTCTGACTTTCATCAGTTGAGAGGAAAGTAGTATGTTCTTCTGAAGCTCGAATTTTTCCATCCTCTATTTCAGTCTCATCAGCATTATCATCATCTTCAATATATGTTTCAAATCTATCTCGATCACTATATTTTGTAGTACTATTAAAATTATTAGTATCATTTTTATCATTTATACGTAACAAATTATCCTCATCTTGACAATTATTTCTAATTTGATTAAAATATTCACTATCACTATCATTATTATTATTATTATGGCTAAATCTTTTGGTATTATTATTAGGTAAGTAGGAAACAGTCTCTTGTTTAGAATCATGTATCACGTTCACACCATCCAAGCCTTTTTCCTTGTCAGATAATTTTTCTTCCATATTCATCTTATCATTATGAAAACTACTAATACTACTATTACCACTCTTACAAATTTTCACATTTCCTAAATCATCACGATCAAACTCAGACTCTTCATTTCCATTTAACAAGACAGACTTTTGTATTTCAATAATTTCATTCTCATATTCACTATCACAGGAACTCACAACGCGTTCTTTCAAATTTTGATTTTCTACGAAATAATTATTATCTTTATTACTAATACTATGCTTATTGTTACTATTATTATTATTATGATTATTATTACTACTACTAGGAGTTTCATCCATTTCATTCTCAGGTTCTGTTTCTGTCCATTCTCCTGTTGTAAATTCTTCTGATTCTGATGTTTGAGGATATTCAAGATAGCTATCAGTACTAAGATTAGTACCAGTTGTTGTTGTTGTTTGTTGACTCGTATTTCTTCCTTCGTGTGGACTCTCAAGAGATTTATCAATTATAATTTTGGGTACACTATTTCTATCAGTTTCATTTTCAACATAACCGTTATTATCATTGTAATATTCACCACCATTTGTATCAGCTCCATCATATTGTTGTTGTTCTTGTTGCTCAGTGTACGGATTATATCCTTTCATTTGTTGTTGTTCTTGTTGTTGATATGGATCTGGATAATAATTTTGATTTTGCATCATCATGTGATTTACTCCATAATTGTAGTACCACCAATAATAATATTGCATGTACGCATAAGGGTCAAAATTTGGATCAAAATTTTCTAACCAAGGAGAATAACTTCTTGGTGTAGGCATTACGTAATCTTCTGACTCACTTTCACTTTGACAATAGTTATTATTATAACCATTATTACCATTATTATTATTATTGTTATAGTAGTAATTTGGTTGATTGTTATTGTAATTATTATTGTGATTGTTAGCCTTGTTATGTTGACAGTTACAGGTACACGTGTTAGTTCTAGGTGTTGGACTGGGACTAACAGTTCTACTTCGAACAAAATTTTGAGGATTATTAACTTGATTTTGAGGAGAGGAAGGAGTGGGAGTAGAGGAAAGTGAACGGCAAGGTGGACGAGGTGGTCTTGAAGCTAAATTAATACGATGTTTAATTTGTGGAGTAGGACTGGGACTGTGCCTTGGAGTTTTATCAGCTCCAGCCTCTGATCCTATAGATGCTATAATATAATAAGTAGTATGTATTGTTTTTGCCATGTCCGTATTGATAAAAGCAAAGTATATATTAAAAAAACAACTAGATATAAATAAATGATAAATATATATATATAATATATATACAAAGGCATTTACATGGAAAAATTGTGTATTCTTGTCTACTACTAACAATAAGTGTTGTATAAAGTATCTTAAAGAAAGTATCTGAAATATCCCTACCATCATATATATATAATATGAATACTTTTAGTTTTTCATAGTATATTATATAAATTATATTATATTACTGTTGTTGTCGTTATTATTTTTCTATTCGATATATTTATCTAAAGCTTGATTTATAAATAATTGTTGTTTCAAAAAAAAAGTTTGCATATTTTATTATTAATTTAACTATCCCCAAATTATTTTACACTCAGAATTTTTTTTTGTACGTAGAAGCACCATAACTTTTATTTTTTAAGCGAAAAATTTGAGTATGGTATGGTAGCAAAAGGTATTATAATATGTAGGTACATAATATAGGTTTGTTTTTGTTTCATGTATTTAAAAGAAATCTCTTGAATAGAGTATAAAAATTTGTGCCGAAAAAAAAATCTAGCAAAAAGTTTGTTGGTTATACGAAAGCCATTTTAAAAACAAATATTTTATGTCTTCACTTACCACACGTTTCTTCATCGTCAGCAGTGCTTCCTCCTGTCATGGCCTGGAGTATTTTAAATGATCTTGATGGTATATTACTACCAGTGTATTTCTTTGGTTCAGCTACCTGCTGTTGTGAGGGGGGAACCCGATTATATTGTTCTTGCGTAGAGGGTGTTATGGATACCATTCTTATAGGGATATTATGTGTTGTGGACTGTACAGAGCTCGTTTGTTGTGTTGGATAACCTAAAAAAAAATAAAACATTATTTAAACATGAGAAATTATGAACCACATACAATTTGTTTACAGTGGTTTTTAATATGCATGTAAATATCTTATGGATTCATGTTGTATTTATAGTTAGTATAATGATTCTTTCATATTGGTAACAACTTGGTATAAAATCCTGTTGTGCTCCCGAGCTTGGGCTAAATGGTATGTGTCCACCTCGGAATCGAGGTTCTGCTGGCTTGTTCATTGTAGAGCCTTCATCAACTACAGAAAATAATATATATATATATATATATACATGTACTGTATCACTGTTGATAAAATTTTCATCCGTGATATGCAAGTGTGCGAAATTATTAGAAAAGAATTGTATTTTTTATTGTTATTGTGATTACTGAAAATTAGCTATTTCTACTATACAAAGTTCAAGTAATCTAATATGTCGTAATAAGTAATATATGTAGGCTATCATTCCTTTGTTTTTAGTTTTTGAAAATTGTTTTTGGTTCTATTGCAATGTACACGTGAAATGTAAAATTGGGAAACTATCCTTTATGTGTATTTGGCTAAACGTATTCTTAGTTTGCATGTTTTAGTCAAGTTAGAATAGTTAATGACCCCCCACCTTCATCTTTTATATTGTCCATTAGTTGTGTATCAGCTTCAATTAATTCCATTCTACGTTGCTCTTCAGCTTGACGATTATCTTTAAAAAAGCATTAAATCACACACAAATTACCGAAAAGCACAAAAAAAACAAATTAAACAAAAGTGATTAATATTATGTATCTACTTTTTACTTCTATCTTGGAGCTATAAAAATAAAATAGAAAATAGAAAATTATGTTGTATTAGTTGAAAAAATAAACAAAAGAGATTGAAACAGTAATTTTCGTTTATGAATGAATGTAAAATTTACTATCTAAAATGTTTATAAAATCAAATTCACTCAGCAGTGTATTTATTTAACTATGATATCATGCTTGGTAAGCTCGTATACTTTAATCTTGAAGAAGGCATTTAATTTATGTCGACTTTTTTTTGTGGGTGCACAAACCCATAAACCACTTTAACTGATGCATTTAAAATTCTAGGTATGAAAAATAAGAAAATAATGCTACTTCAATAGTTTCGTATTCAAAATTAAAAAATACACAATGTAAAATGAGATTAGGCGTTTTCTAAAATAATTACTAACGATAAGCAGTGCAACTAATAATTAACAATTATTACTGTTATCTGTGTCATCATACCAAATTATAAAATATTGATTTCATTATACGTCTACTTGAAAAGCATTCAAGCTTTTAATTACCATCATCTGCAATTTTTTGTATAACTCGAAATGATTTTGATTGAACTGGCTCGGTTCGGTAACCCTCATCTCCTGTTGACATTCTATAAGAAAAAGAATATGTCTCAACATTTTTTATACAGTACATAAACATGATAATAATATATTTATTGTAACTATTTTATTTAACTTTAAGCTTTTTCATACTTGTCAATGCCTGCACTCAAATCAGCTGCTTGTTTTGTAAAATACGCGTCCTTGGCAGTCATTGGGTTAGATCGAAATCCCGGTGTGGATGGTGTTTGATTTCCTGAACTTGGTCCACGCCTGACGTTTGTATTGGCACTATCTTCAATCTATAAATACATGTACATACATATATGATGTATGCATATAATATACATAGACACAGAAGTTCATTCATGATGTGTACGATATATATATATGACATAAATTGATTAATAATTCAATTAAAATTAATTAGTAGATTACTTGAATAGGAATACATCTAGCACCACTTGAAGAACTTGGTGTAGTTCTTCCATCATGGCGTTCTATTTGAATCGGCACAACTCGGGACCCTCCAGAAAATTGTAGTGGCTGTTGTTGCTGCTGCTGCGGTTGTTGTTGCAACCATGGAGGAAGTGGTGGTTGTTGTTGTTGTTGTTGAGGATAATAGTTTTGTTGACTTTGTTGTTGTTGTTGTTGTTGTGAAGAGTTACTATCATCGTCATTTTCCCTAGAAATTGTTATGGGAATCGTACGAGCTATATTACCCCAAGGAGTAGTACTTCCAGATGATTGTGGGGAATTACTTCCTTGTTGACTTTGCGTTCGATTATAGGAATTCATCCAAGGAGTAGGTGCTTTATTTAGTTGTGGTGTCTGTGGAGTTAATGGTGTACTAGTAACTGTAGATGGGCTGTTGGTACCTCCTGTATTACTACTATTACTGAATACACTAGGTCTTTGCTCAATCGGAGGAATATAAATTGAACCAAGATTTTGGCTTCTAGCCTGAGCTTTTGTCTGTTGCGTGGGCCTAGTTTGCTGTTGCGTCTGAGAAGTAGAAAAAGAAGGAGACGAACCTCGAATGTTCCCACTTGATGAGTTGTTGTTTGAGCTCAAAGGTGGTATGTAAATACTTCCCATCCCAGTCTGCTCTGAATTATTGAGACTACTACTAGTACCATTATTATTATTATTACTACTAGCCATGTAATTATTAGAGCTTTGATACGGTACATTGTTCATCATTTGTATCGGAATTGTAGTTAGTGGTGGCAGTGGTGATTGACTTCTTGGCGGTGGAGGTGGCGGTTGTTGTTGCTGTTGTCTTTGAAATTGATGTTGTTGAATTTGTTGTTGCAGGGTTTGGGGTAAAAATGGTGAATGCTGTGATGCAGAGGGCTGATCTTGTTGTTGATGTTGTTGTTGTTGCTGTTGTAATTGTTGTTGATGTTGTTGTTGTTGCTGGTGTAGTTGTTGTTGATGTTGCTGCTGTTGAAGTTGCTGGTGTAATTGTTGTTGGTTGTGTTGCTGTTGAAGTTGCTGTTGGTGTTGTTGTTGCTGTTGGTTATAATGTTCTTGACGTACAAAATCACTCGGTTTATGACTCCTATTTAAATTACCTGGATTAAATGCACCTGCTGGAAGAACTGGTATTTGCATGGCCGGATTCATAGCTGCAAGTGCAGCAGGTGGTAAATGGAGAGGAGGATGAGGGGGGCCGCTGTCATTCGAGCCCGACGAGATATTATGATGTTGAGGTGGAGTAGAGCTGACACCTTTCATACGTAAATATAAACAACATGAAAATAATTTATATTAAATTGCATACAATTAGACATAAGCACCATGATATATTTAGTGGTGATACTAAATCTAGATAATTTGTACGCTACATCACAATGATAACGGAAAGGTCACCTTCTGCTGAGGCATTCATTGCAATTCTTTTCTGCATTCGAGGACTTCGAATTTCTGATAAATCTATCCCACCGGGCGTATAAGTAAATGGTTTCTAAATGATTTTCAACAAATTCATGTGAAATGAAAGTGAGATAAATCAATCAATTATTATTATTCTACTCTTTACTCATTAATAGTCTCGATTTTTGTAAAAAAAGAAAGATATTTTTACCTTGTCTTTCATCATTGCACCAGCAAGTGCAGCTGGTGGCCCCTTATCCAATCTTGGACCAATCTATTTTCCAAAACAAAACAAAAAAGTTTCATTTTTGCTTCTAAACATAGTACGTATGGTGTATGAGGAAAACTAAAGGTGGCTGATCTACTGTATAAAAGTAAAATTTATCACAGTTCTTACTTCACTTTTCAGTCTGACTGCAGGAATAGATGCAGCAATAGGAGGTGGAGGTGGTGGATTGCAGCCGCCTATTGATAAAAAAATATCATTATATAATACAGTATTAAAATAACATTATTTTTTATTTACAATGACGACACCAGATTTCAATTGAACCATCCAAGCAAAATGCTTGCATGTGTGTACAAATAAGAAAGTACTGGTGGAAAAAAAAGTACCTGCTGATGGTAGCGGTGGTGGTGGAGGTGGTATTGAGACTGGGCCATCTATAGGCGTAGAAGGACTGGACGCAGTTCCTCCACTTCCTTGACTTCCTTGCCGTCTACAAAATCAATAACAAAGTCATAAAAATTAAACATTGAGAGTCTTGTTGACATACAAGCATATTAAGCTTTTTATTTTTTGAGTCTGTCGGTTTTTCCTAAACTGTACAAAATTATTGGAAGAGCTCAAAACTTTGTAACCATGTACTTTGATCTTTTATTGTATATATATATATAAAGGATCATCATTTACTTTAAATAATATTTTGGATTTTGCTCGGTTATTGTTTTTACAAAAAAATCACATTTCTATTTTTCTAATTAAAGAAAGAAACGATTTTGTCATATTTGGTTCAATAATCAATTAACATTATTTGAATTGTCATCGATGACAAGGCAATATTCCCCATACACATATCGCACATGTATAAGTAAACCCGCTCTTGTGGGAAAATAAGTGGGGTTATATCTATATGAAATTTAAAGAAAAATGGAATAATTGTCCGTGTAATATGTTGTTATACATATTGAATGATTTCGAAGGTATTTTTACAAACAAAATTCCGTAGAGCAATATTCCACGGTTCATGTAAAATGGAATCCTAAAGCACTCTAAATTTCATTGCAAACCTCTTGTATTATACTAAAATGTTTAAACTGTCGCCAAAGGGAAAGTAAAATCAGACAGACGTTTTGGGAAGGTACAAGCTTTCTAATATCTATACAAAGGAGGCGTTCATTAATACACAAAGTGTATGATGTAGATTTGGAATTTTTGTGTTCTTTTTACTTTGTTCCATTTCTCTGTCTCGGTCTCCATCTCCCAGCAGATTTTATCTGCCAGTTTTGATATTTTGTATATAATATTATAACATTAAATAATGGCGTAGAAATATCAAATGTCTAGTGATCTACTGTGAAATGTAACTCAAGTGCTAATACGTTTTGCAAACCTCTTGTAATAATTTTCATTTATTTTTCTCTCTCTTTTGGCTCCATGAATTTGAAGTAAATAAATTAGTCGCTGTCAGCTTAGGTTTGCACATACATCAACGTCATCGGATTTACAAAGTTGTATCGTACACTTTATGTTATGATATGAAATGAATAATTCATACCGAACAAATTATAAGTATTAAGAATTAATACGGTTTAGTATTTAGTATTTACTTTTGAAATAAGAAAAAAATTTCATTTCAAACTAATATTTTTCATGTAATCTTTAATGGTGGTAAATATTAAAAATAATGCTGTAAAAATACAGCATTTAGATATACATGTGCATAGCCCAATGACATGTCTATAGCTAATTTACTTAAGATTTTCCGACTCTTAACCTTTACTTACTACAGCAGCCAGGAATGTACATTGTATAATGTTGTATAGTCATCAGTTGTCAGATACATATATATAATCACATTTGCATGGGTATGTGTACACGTGTAAGATTTGTAGATTACGATTTATGACAATACAAACTATGGTTCATCGATTTGAAACGCTTCAATTCCTAAGTACTAGATGTGTGTATAATTCATCCCCTCAGCTACAAAACAAAAGTTTATATATATATATATATGTTATAGCATTTTCATCACACTAGTTTTTGTAATCATATTTTTGGATCGTATAATAGTATTATTTTATTGTATATCTTATATTTTAAAAAAACATTATAATATGAATCACCTTCATTTGTTCCTATTCGATTGAAACAGTGACTGACTTTTCTCTCTCTCTCGCTCTCTGACTCTTCGTTTTTCGTATTAAATATCCTACATCATACATCATCCATGATGCTCGTATGCACCCATTTAAAATCCAAACTGTCAGATACATTTATTTTTACATTTCGCTTTCTTTTCCTCACCATTATAAAGTTAGGCCGAGACACAAAGTGCTAACATGTTAACTGCTGGTTTTTGAAATGACTTTTGAAAGCTCGCCATCTCTACAGATTTGCGTAACCTTGTTGTCAAACTTTTTTTACAAAAAAAAGGCTTCATTATACATAATATGCATATGTTGTTACTATAAAAAACATAATATATAAACTATCTCGTAACTCGTGACTTTGAACCTTTGAAGTTTGAATATGTACTTGTGAACAAAAGATAGTTCTGTCTATGTCTTTCTTTCAGTTGTTTGCAAATTTCTTGAATATTTATTCCGTCTGTAGACTAGACAGAATTTACAGAGGATTTTAACAAGTGTAGAGACCATTATCAGTTTATCAGTATCAGTAAACTGATAATTATCACAGACGTTACATCTAACATGCAAATCTTTATAAATCCAGAAATATAAAACAATGTGTATAGTAAGTTATTCATGATAACACCGCAAGTATCAGTCGAATTTTGAAGTAAATTGCTTCATTATTATATTATATTTTATAGTTTTCTTAATTATAATTTATAATATTAAATTTAAAAAAATAAACTACTGATAAAGTATAGTACAAGGAATGAAAAAGACGTGAAAGGTATATAGCTTACAAAATGATTGATTCGAGAATAGATCCAATACCCTCATCCTGACGAACTAAATGTGCATCCTTTTGATTAATATATCCATTTGCCTCATCATTTTTACTTGACAGCATATCACGATACATTGAATAAACCAACTTTCGTACACGTGGATCCGATGGATCTATTTTTTGAGTTTCGCCGGAGCTCGGTATAATTTTTTGCTGTCCATTTACACTAACTCCACGAATTGCAGACATGATTACGACTTTTCTTTTTTATGGAGATTTTATGTAGTAGATGAATAATTAAAAAAACTGTTTACATATCTCAGTTCGTTTTGTGCAATTAAATTCACAATTTTTATTATTATTATTTTTTATAATTGAACTGCTTGCCTAAAGTGTGCTTGGATACAAAGTAAATTTTATCAAACGTTACCAATAGCAACAATGTAACTTCCACCTCAGTTAATCGAGAATGCTTGTTGTTATACTCAAGGAATAATAGTTTCAAGTCACAGGAAAAATACTATATTAGTTGCACTTATCATACACCAAACACACAACGTAAACGAAATGTAAACAATGGAGTTAGACTTAGACCTTGCTGTTTTATTATTAAATCTGTCTTGTCTCTTATCTATAATGTTTTAATTCCCCGTAGGTATAGACTTGGACCCTTTATCAAAAACCACGACTATACAGAAATTCTATTGGTTATTATTTCAAATTAAATATTACAACACAGAGTTAAGATGAGGCACACTGAGCACTGAGGAATTAAAATAAGTTATTAAGGAACAAAAAAAACTTATTTGTCCAAAATGATCAGGATCATGAACGAGGTGAAAATATTAACTAAAATGGGTTTGAATTGATTGCACTGCAGTGGGTTAGTAAACAACGAATGACCACTGATGACTACTACTACTACTTCTACTACACTGCACTCTAAGCTCTGACTCAAGTAGGAAAAGATGATGATGAAAAGCGAGAATGACGAGGAGCACACACACACACACACACATATATGTAAACAACATTACACATTACAAGCTGTTTAGTAAGTTAGGTACTTGCATTGTGTTTGTTATGTATAGTATGATGTGGTTTGTGAGACATTCTCAAAAAGTAAAAGGATGATGATATAATGCTTTTAATTTTTTGTACCATGTGGAAGTAAGGAAGTACATGTGGATATGTGAGTGAATTTTTAACATTTAGCTGTGCAGTATAACTTTAATAACACTGACAGTAGTAAGAATGACGATTACAGAGAAGAGAAGAGACAAGTCCAATGTGTGGTCACAGGAAAGATGAAAGACAGAAAATTCATCCAAGGTAAACCTTCGTTCTTTGTGTCCTCGTGACCAAATCTGGAGTGAACCGTTGTGTAGACCTCACAAAAATATACGTTTAAATAGGAGTGACAATAGATAATAACATTAATAATATTAAAAATATTATTGTTATTACTATATCATGTGTATAAATTATTATTACACCAGCAATTGATTACTATGCTGGTCTAGCTAAATACTTAATATTTATGCTTGGAACATGTATCGAGTGCCATATTATAGTAATAATAATGAATACTGAAAAAAATAAAGTAAGCAGCTAGTCTTTACACCTGCATAAAGTACGGATTTAATTCTTCTTTTGAAACCATCAAATTGTCAATACAGCAAAAGCAACAGACAAAAGTTTAAAACATTACTATAACTTTATGCAAACTACCTGTTTATCAAATATTAAGTGTAACAATGTTATGATTATGTTTTTATCATGCATATGTATACTACATACGACGTAAATGAAGATATTATTATTGTAATGTGCGAAGATATTTTATACTATATTTGTTGTTTGCCTTTGCTACGTCATTTTTCATGTCAAAATAGTTAATTGAATGTAAATATTGCAACTACCGATATTGGAAAAATACAGTCTCATTATATCTTCAAGTTTTTTTAATATCGTGTCTGTACACCATTTCAAATTTAGGATTTTTAATTTACGAGTTTTTAGCCAATGAAGAAATACTCTTCATTTGCCTTATTTAAAAACTTATCAGTACTATAAATATTACCGGGAAAAAAGTTAGATTTTGTCCTTATTGCCTTATTGACAGATTAAACACTGACAAGGTGCAAGAATGGCATATTGGAAAAATCGATACACATCTTTTTTCAAACTTTTTTTTTATTTCAATAGGATCTACATTTACATCTATTTGATATAAATTATGAAGATTTGTCATTCACCATAGTAAATCTAATACGTTTAATGTCTCGCCCTTATTAAAATAATTTCTTGGTTCGACTCAACTGATATTTATTACTATTATATTTATATTATTCCAGTACATTCATGATCAGTGGTGCAAACTGTACAATGTACATGAAATTTGAATGTGCCAATAGATAAGAATAGTTTTAAATTCTACATGGTGAGAAGAATCAGTGTAACAATCTTTAATCTGAATTTTAATTCAGACATTCGTCCCCTCTTCATGTCTTACTAGTTACTGTAGGTAATAAGTCTAGAAAATTTACATTGTGAACTCATCATACAAGAAGATATGCCCATTTTGGAATTTTGTGCTGTCCATAGTTGTGGCTTTATCTGAAAACTGGTGAGTTTTTTGCCATCATGATTGCAAATCATTAGCAAATCTATTTCTCTCTCTCTCTCTCTCTCTAAATCGTAGTAGTTGTTATACCATGTCATGTGAAACATGTATTATAATGATAATGAACCATAAAATATGATTAAAAGTACCATGCATCTATGCATAGGCACATAATAATAAAACATACCTATACATGTGGATTGTAGATACTACCAAATGATCCATAAAAATACATGCCAGAATCCTGCGGATATATGGTATTTATCTATTTAACGACCATAAAAATTTTGGTCATAATTACATGCCAATCTTCTATTCTTGATTTTAATATATATGCCAATTTTACACACTACTTTTAACCATCAAAACTACACAGACCCCAGACACATAGGTATATACATTTCTTGTGTGTCCAGTGTGTTCAATCACCAAAAAAGGGTGTCTTGTTCATTTTTCTTCAATTATTTTATAATAATATGTATCATGTTGATACTATCAACAGGTAGGTCTTCTTTCTGACTACTATGTCGTATTCCTTTTTTAATCCTTCTCATGTCAGCTCATTTAACCTGCCTAATGCGTACATCGTATAGGTACACGATCTTCTTCCTCACTTTTGAAAAATAATAGCTGTGCAAATAATTTACACTTTTAAGTGCGTAATGTTATTCAAGAAATGAAAATTTAAGCACACAGTATGTATAAGTTAAGAAATAAATTACTAGTTTACACAGACGTCCAACGTCCATGCACCAGAACTGGTAAAACAAAGACAATCATAAGATCCCCTGTAATTGAGTAAATACCAACTACATGAATACCATTTTATTTGTACCAAGAACAAATTAAATATCTCTCATCTCTCATAGACTTACAAAATGTGAAGGCAATAATTAAAAACATTAAAACTTTTAACGCATTATGTGTTTAATTAATTATTATTAACTTTGTTTCTACTCTAAACTTGTATATGAATTGTAGATAGACAAGTAAATATCGGTTTCCCCATAAACTTCTTGTAAATATTTATTATGCATATCTCTAGGTATAAACACAGCTATAGTTTGATTCATGTCTTAAAACTCTTGAATCTTGAACAAATTATGAATATTGTGATTTGTAATAATATGCGTGTAACATACCTAAATTTTGCTTGGAATTCCCTTTGAAATTAGGCTACAAGAGAAAGATAATGTGCACATTAGAAATGAAAATATGCAACATTCATCATGCTTCATACTTGAAGTGTATAGCAGTTAAATAACACTAATGTACATTGTACATACGAACATGTAATTTCAATAGGCAGTGACCTGTTGCACATGGACATCTTCTGAGCTTTAATGCTTGGTTTTTTACACAGTGGTATGTTACTTTATCTGCTTATGAGATGTGAGTGGTGAGTAGAGACAGAGTTATGTCACATAAACACATGTAAAAGGGCCTGAGTAAGAGTTGGTAACACGTAAAAAGCATTAAATAATAAGTTTTATAATAAGTATTTATTTGCCTATTGCCGATGATAATGCATACATAATGCAGTATACACATAATCATGTGCAAACCATCTTAATGTATTAGTTTTAAGCTAGTCAATTGAACGATAAACTTTTGTTTTTTGTATCTCAATTCTCAATGCGTCATTGTCATTGTCATTATTCATCAATTCTCTTCGATGTTTCATTATTCGCTCTCCTTAAGTCAGCGGATTGTAAAATGTCCTCATGCTAAATATTTGAAATACTTTCTTTGTTCCCATACACCATAGACGCACAGAAGGGTTGTAGATTGTAGAAAGGCAGAGGCAAAATACATACAATACAATAACAGTTCAAATCTGGAATGCCATCTTCTTTCGTCATGAGATGTCAAGAGGAAAAGACGAAAAGAATCGCATTAAATAGATATGCATTTTGTACTGTATTTACATTGTAGGTTTGGGTTTTGGGTATTTATATACATGTATAAACAGCATAAACGCTCGGATGGTAAAATGTGGAATAAAACTCTTATCTAGTGAATAGCTCTATATAAAACTTATGTAGTCTATGTACAACTATACAACATGCACCATATGAACATGCTAAAAACATTACATACTACATTTAAGTAGGATCACTGCATCGGAGATAGCATTTCAGATAAATCTGCACTCAATCCCACTTTTGACTTTTGCTCTGAGCTCCCCGTTTTTGCTCCTGCTGTTACATATGAATAATGGATACTGGATACATATCGTCATGCACCCGAAAGCGAGCAGGATATTTACAAAGGTGATGTCACTTCACATATCATTTATAAAAGTCGACAGTTTTTCTTGCGTGTATAGAGTGTATACATTATACACAGTAATACAGTGACTGTGAGTAGGAGGAAGGTTTTTGCTCATCAAACTGATCGTAAAACCGATTGAAAGAATTGAAATCCATTAGTAATAAATGTTTTCATTATTTAGTCTACAACCGATAGGGCATGTAAATGAGAATGCTTGACAATCTTAAGGAAACTTTGACTGTTTCATAATAATGTCAGTAGTCAGTAGGTACTCAATACTCATTACTCAATATCTAGTACTACCTAAAAAAGGACAATGAAAATGCAGTGGGATTCATTTTTGAGTCATTTTGTTAATTTACTTTGTTGGTTAAACTGCCGATAACTGTCATTGTAGAGAGTAGAGAGGCACAGAGGGATTTATACAATAATACTAAAGATTGTTGAGAATTTTTTCTTTTGAATGCATTTCAAATCGCAAGTAGTATAAAAACAAACACGTAGGGGATTGCGGGGCATAAATCCGCAGGGGCAAAAATCCGCACTCGAGTTTTTTTGGATTTTTTCCAAAAGTACTG
>JAQGBH010002298.1:0-25379 GCA_034698265.1 Sminthurinus aureus | reverse complement strand
GTAAGAACATCAGCAATTTCAAATTTCAAGCCAGTTTAAAGACGTTTATTGGAATCTACAACTTTATTGAATGCTATGTTTTGAAGAATGTTAAACAAGTCATTTTTTGAAAAAATACAAACAGTAAAAGCAAAAATAAATCATTTTCAAACCATAATTCAAATGGATGAATTTCAAATTATCAAATGATCGTAAATGTGGAACCCAACAATTATATTGGACTATGCTTTGTGACTTGACGTATTTTTTTAATGTTTCTTCAAGTGGCGGATTTTACACATGTTGATCCATTTGGAAAAAATCTGGTAAAAATGTTTCAAGCAGACCATTGTCCAAGAATAACAGGCAAAAATCTTGTGACAGATGAATTATGCAAGTAAACCCGCCAGAGAAAAGATAATGAAATACAAATAAACAAGAAAAACGAGATGGACATCGGAATTTTTGAATGAGAGCGATTGAATGCAAGTTGAATGCGACAAAATGTTTTGTATTTATCAGAAACTCTCTTTTCAAAGCTCAAAGCTTGTTGTTTATTTCATTATTTTGATTTTGAAATGGTCTCCTGAATCCACGGTAGGAACAAGAAAACTTGATTGTAAATGGAAACAACTCCCTTTTCCCCACAAATGCCGTCAGTTTTGAGCGTCAAAATCCCCGCCATGATCTGCTTATTGTCCTCAATTTTGTAGGCTGGTCCTCCTAAATCGCCCAAACAAACGCCATCCGGCTCTTTATAGAAACACATTGTGTGGTCCATAATTTCTTCTGGGTTGTCTCCAATTTCCTTGGCAATTTCTCTACGGCGCTTCAAAGAGATTACAGGCATGTCAATTTCCCGGGGAACGTCTGGCTTAATGGAAGTTCCATTTGCAAAGGCTTTGAAATATCCACGACCCACGAGTGTGAATTCACCTGTAAAAAACACCATTAAACATCATTGATTTTTGAGCTTTGAGCTAATTGTAAGAATGCTGGGTGGTCCACTGAAACGTGCACAAATCTACGAATTATTTTATTCCAATATTAAATCACTTTGGGCTTCCCTGTGTCGTAAACGTTTGTGGGGAGTAGAGCCGGTGAAATTTTTTCGTTAAATTTCAGGGGTGTTTTGAGACGAAGAAGCGCTATGTCAAATAGATTTGCTTGGGAGCCTTCGGAATTTGTGCTTTTAGTTTCAGGATTCAAAATTGGCATCAATGTTATACTCATGTTTATCCAGGAATGTGGTTCAATTGGAGCTTGTTCATGCAAGTTTTCTTGACTTTTATACAAAAGATCCAAGTCAGCCAAGAAATGAACTTTACACGATACATACAAAGCATTTCATGGTCCAAAAGGGTTTCAAAAACATTTAATTACCCCATCAGGTATTGTCCATATCATTGAAAGTAAAAAAAGCCGAGAAAATTTGGCGTAAACTGGCGGGTCCGGCGGTTTCCCGCCGTGGCGGGTTTTTTCGCGCCTATAAAAAAACGGGTACGCGGATGTACTGCAGCTTACCCTGAACATGTAAAATCCGAAAACCGCCTGAAAATAGTACCTACAGATGCCGAGATAACCTCATTTACCGCCTGTGTGTCCAAAATTATAAAATATAATTGGCTCCTCCTACGAGTGGGAGGGGTCATAGGAAAACCCAATGGATCAGTAATGTTACTACGGGCTATACCAAAGTGCTCATGGTACCAAAAAAATGTATTGTTCCCTGGTTTTACACAATATTATTTTTTATACTTCAACATCGCTCTAAACGTGAAATCCGTTTTTAACGCACTTGTGCCTGATGAAAAAATCTGGAAAAAATGTATGACTAACCTCATGATGTTTGGAGTTGATGCTGCGAATTTGGAGTCTCAACTCAAAGGTTTGCCCAAGAAAGACAACTGAGAAGACACTAATGTCACATTAATTCAGTTTTGGGGTTTTACATGTAAAAAGTATATAAATCACCTTCCGCGGTATTTTAACAAAACCCAGGAGAATTTCAAATGTTTTTTGCATCAGTCCTAACCGTCATGCAATTGCCTATTTATACTGCTAACTCATATTGAAATCGGCTCACAGGATCTTGAGAAAAAAAATAAATTGTAAAGCAAGTTTTGACGTTTTTTCGACCTTTTTTCTTAAATATCTCTGGTCAACGGCCACGGGGGCACGTAGTATTCCAGAGTTTTACTACACTCACTAGTCCCTCTCCAACCAACATACACCCATTCAATTCTGGGCATGACACCTCGGGTACTTAACTTGTTAGGATCATAGAGATAAAGATCAAGAACTAACGTTCCAGTAGAGAGAGAAAGAATCCAACCTTCCCTTAACTCTCAACTCGACTGTTCCTGCCCATCAAAGATGCCGGCCCCATGAACAAGAATGACCAGAATAGAATCCAAACCTCAATCAACAGAGTTAAACATAAGATAAGTCGATCCGTATGTATTAAGTAACTTAAAATAACGTAGATCATAGATATCTAGATATGTTTATAATGCTCTGAAAATCTAATGGACTCACAAATAGAGAGTATTCATAATCATATTTAAAAAATACAGAGTAGAATACTTTTCATATTTACAATAAGTACAGATAGATTATAAATACACCACATAGTATAATAGAGTGTAAGCATACCACATGAATTACCAGAGTCAAAGCTAAGTTAAGATAATAGGTATACATATGCTTAAGGTAATTAACTCGTAGTTATCTCAGGAATTATAATAATACTAGATAATTAGAAAAATAAGGTAGAAATAGTGCATACAGATCCTAGATCGTATAGATACAATCCCTTATAATTAGGACTGCCATTTGACATAAAATCAAGGTATAACCAGATAATGGATAAGTAAAAGTAAATAGATACATATTTATACATAACACATAGGTAAGAATCCATCACTCGACATAATGGATAATCAAGAACAGAATTCACTTGCTTATCCAATCTGTGGAGAGCAACAAAGTAAGACAGAGTTAAATCGCCATCTTACTAATTGCCGATTAAGATTCTCCAACAATGTTCAACTATTAAATATACTGAACACTGACAAAACATGCATCAACTGCTCAGAAATCTATCTCCGTATAGAAGCCAAAATGCACCATACAATCACATGCACAAACTTTTGTGATTTTGTGATGAGTAAATTTTTAATAAAATAATTTTTACCCTAGACCCTGTTGCCTGGCAATCAATAAATAAGTGCAATTAATTAATTGATGTTTGCAAACTAGAAATGCCACACAAATGATGTTTTATATTTAACCCAATTTAACTAATTTTTTAGTCAAATTTTCAGCTGAATTCCACTTGGCTTATTTTTAGTCAAATTTTCAACTCAACTCATTGCGTTAGTTAAATTTTAAATTTAACTCAATTTAGTTCAATTCAGCTCAAATCGAATAGCAAGGTCTGATATTAATAATTTCAATGAAAAACTGTAAATTTTCGTAGAAAATTAAAAATGACTGCGATAAAAGCTCAGCAGTGTTTTCGCAAACTTTTTTGACCATACTCCCAAAAAAAAGTTAAAAATTGTCCTAGGCAACTTTTGTATTGAACCCAGTGGAGCCCTTCAGTTTTTTGCCTTGTCCCAGGGTCCAAAGCCTCATTTCTTTCTGCACACTTTTACGACCTCAAAAAATGCCAAAAAATATTTGGACGGTTTTCTGATTCACTCCAAAAAACAGCATCTCAAATCAATTATTTCGACTACTTTGTTTGGCGCATTCGGCTTCTGCGTCTATTAGGGCTATTCCCAGGATCAGGGCCGGTCTTTGGATTTAGGCGCCCTACGCAAAATTAATTGGCACCCTAAGCAGGCAAAATGGCGCGTGAGACAAATAAGATACCGCCCTCCTTTTTTCAATTTTTCCGCCGCTTTTTTCAAGATTTTGCGCCCTGGTTTACAATTTTTGCCTGTTTTCACAATTTTTGCACCCTTTTTGGCGTTTTGTCGTTTTTTGCAATTTTTGCATATTTTTAACAATTTTTGGTCTCTTTCATTTTGCGCCCCTTTTCTTAATTTTGCGCTTCCTTTTCTCGACTTTTGCGCCTTTTTTTCTAAATTTTTGCGACCTTTGTTGTCGGCGTCCTAAGCTTTTGTTGATGTTACTTATGACTACAAACGCCCCTGACCAGGATAATTTTTCATAGCATCCAAACTTTCCTTGCAGCTCCAATACGTTAACGAAAAAAAATGTGGAAAAGATGATGTTCAACTTTTGTTTTGGGAGTATGGTCGAAAAAGTTCGCAAAAACATCTAAAAATCAAAAATTAAGGTTTTGAAACTTACCCTACAGTCCTTTTTGGTCAAAATTTAAAAATGTCAGTCGAAAATGACTAAATTTACTCAAAGATTGCTTAATTTAGTCGCGAAGTTTTAACTCGGATCAAAAGTGTATAATTTTGGACATCAATTACTAATTTTGGATATCAATCACTAATTTTGGACATCAATTACTAATTTTGGACATCAATTACTAATTTTTGAAAGTTCACTCAAAAAAGCCATTTCTGAACGAAACTCTCCTAAGCCAAAAAATCTAAATCGCGGCTAGGAACGATTTCAAACCTCGCGTTATGAATACTTCATTGCGAAAGGGTAGCGCAGAGCGAGTACAAAACCAAAATGACATTAAGTCGACCAAACATCCGTCAATACCCATCCGTCCTTCAGCTACACTGATCAAACTGAAAAATTAAAACTACCATTTCAAAGTTTGTGTATAAGGACGTCAGAGTTTGGAGTCAGCTTTGATATATCCTGGGAGATTCCATCTAATTTTCCATAAACAGTTGTGCCAACTTTATAGTGGAGAACACATTTTCAAAATGTTTCAGGTACTGGTTAAAGTGTTGAAAAAGTTGGAATTTTGTTTGAAAAAGTTGGAATTTCATTTGAAAACGTTGGTTCTGTCCAATTTCTCCCGATTTGTTTCCTAATTTGTGCGACTAGCGTGCGAGATTTGGTCATTTACATTGGCTATAGCCGTGCAGGCCGCATGCGTAGTGATGACAGACGGATCTGGTCAGACTACTAGGGTAGCTTGCTACTCTGCGCTACCCTAAAAACCCCCTGTTAGTGACAAACGTTTAAAGGAATATAAATTCTAAAAATCTGAAATTTTGTTTTGAATTGTGTTGACATTACTGTCCGATTTAGGCTGTGTGACATTTTACAACAACTTGTGAGGGACATCTCGCCATTTTCCATTACTGTAAAAGACGGATTTCTAAAAATAAATTTTATTTTACATAATTTGCATTATTAATTACCCACAAACGAATTAATTTAGGCACTTTCAATATTAAATTTTCTAAAATAGCATGGGTTTGTTAAGTCCAAAACTGCTAAACATGACTTCCAATATAAGGCATCTTTGAACAAAATTTACTTATTTTGAACTTCGGAATAAAAAATTTTTTACTAAACGTCCCTTATTGGTGAGTCTCGGGTCGTAAAAACCCATTTTCGGTCAAAACCGCTTGAGTTCAGGGAAGTATTTATTCAGCATTATATTATTTAGCATTTTAAGCGATTAATTGCCAAAAATAACTTATTTTGCTGCTTAAAAGTAGATCAAAACGTCCGCTTTGTTCCGTTCGGCTCATTTTAAACAATTTATCTTTTACAGACTGTTTTGGTCCAAAATTGCTTCTGTACTAGAAAAACGTCAAAATAACAAATTTTGCTTGTCAGCTTTGACGGTTTTGGAACCTCCCGTTAGTGCAAAATTATTATAGGAGTCAGATTCCTAAAAATGTTTAATTGGAAATGGTTTATTGATACCAAATTAGTAGATTTTTTTGAGAAAAGGCCTAACGCTCATGGTTTGTTTTTTCATCTGAAAATGGCTTAAATAGAGTTTTAGAAACTACTCAAGCAACACGAAGCTTGCGTTTTTATTAGTCTAGATATGAGACATTAACGTTTCTTCATTCAACAAAAACAGTGTGTAGCAGAGTTGCAATCTCTACTCTATGTTTTAGTGGTTGCGGAAACACAGTGGTAGACCTTCTCGTTTTGACCAACATAGAGGTGCAGGCAGAGCATTTCGAAACAATCTTTAAATTAGGGTTGCTCACCGTCCCGAATTCACCAGGACAGTCCCGGAATCAGAAGTCTGAACTTTTTGCATTATAAATCTTTACTTTTGCTCTCAAAATCGTTTAAAATTAGTCAAAATTTATCATTTTTCTTCAAAATGTTCCTTAAAATTTGACCAATTTGTTACAAATTTTCTAAGAAGTTAAACTGAACGAGAGAAAAGGCGAAATTTTATCTGATTTCTCGTCAAATCTTAAAAAATTTTCAAGGTCCAGAAATCTCCCTGAATTTTGGCTGTTTGTCCCGGAAACATATGTTTTTGAGTTGGAAACCCTATTTTAAATTGAGCATCTTTTTTTCCTAACGACTAATTCTCTAATGCCCATTTTGTGTATGGTGCTTGATTAATATCAAACTTCAGCTTCAAACTTAGGGAAAAACACATTCGGTATTTTAAAACGGACAAGTTTTAATTTCAATTATGCAAATACATTTTTTATTGGGCAGTCGATTTGAAAGTTCACAACTAATTTTTTACTACTCGAAATTTTGGAAAAATGTATAGAATTTATAAGAAATTATTTTTTTGGTAATACGGGGCTCAAAAAATGTTAACAAATTTCCGAAAATTGGCTATTTTAGTTTAAAATCGTAGGTTTAGCCAAAAATTCCCTATTTTAGTCCGAAATCGGTGTTTTAGCCTAAAACTGGCTACTTTACTAGGAGTAACTATATTACTCCCTAGTGAGCTGTTTCCGACTAAACTGTACCACTTTTGGCAACCATTGGTCATACCTTTGGTTGGAATTTCCTATTTTGGGTCCAAACGCCCTTTTTGGAGTCGAAAATAACGGTTTTAACTAAAATGACTAATTTTGGGCCCAAGGTACTAATTTGATAGACAATGGCGAAATATTGACTAAAGCAGCTAATTGTCCGCTATATATTGGCCGACTTTGTGCTAAAATGGGCGATTGCGTGCTAAAATAGCCAATTTTGTACAACTTTAGTCAATTTTGTACTAAAACAGCTAATGTTGTACTAACGTAGTCGGTTTTATGCTAAAATAGCCAATTTTGTGCTAAAATAGCCAATTTATTGCTAAAATATCCAATTTAATGCTAAAAAAGCCAATTTATTGCTAAAATATCCAATGTTTTGCTAAAATAGCCAACGTTATGCTACAATAGCCAATTTTATGCTAACTTACACAACTTCGTGCTAGTTTTTTCAATTTCATGCTAAAGTACACAATTTTATGCTAAAATAGCCAATGTTATGCTAAAATATCCAATGTTGTGCTAAAAAAACGATTTTGGATTAATATAGTCAATTTTACTCTAAAACAACGATTTTGGGCTAAAATAGGGGTAAAACAGAGTTTAAATAGTGGTAGTCTCTGTTTTAGGGGGAAACAGAGTTGAGGTTCTAGAAAAAATAGATGTAAAAATAGAGGTAGAGGTTCTGAAAAAATAGTGGTAGAGGTAATTTCACTTCCTGTGAAAAAAAATAATTTTGAACAAAACTCGATTCAATTTTCGGACCTCTTAAACTTTTTAACAAAATTTCTCTAAACAAAATTTACATCATACCGTTGTGTAAATTTTACATGAATTATGGTTTTAAAATGAAAAGGATGTGAATCATTTCAAAAATTATTTCCCGTTTACAATTTACATATTGGGTGTATTGATGTTGTTATTAATTTCTCGAACAATTTTTTGGAAATATTATTCATGAAATAAATTCGAGATGTTAAATATTGCCACAAAATATTTCTGAAAAATTTACCCTGTAAATGGAAATATGAAAACAAAACATGTACGTTGTAATTATTGTACTTTTTTCCGGAAAAAACTTTTTACATTTCCATTTTGCAACTTTTACAACACTGAATACTGATGTTTATTTTTTTACACGAAAATCCACTAAGGACGGCGTGCTTAGTACTAAGGACGTCGTAACTAGAATAGCTAAGTCGAGTGCTTACGCACTGACCACTAGTTGTCCCTAGAATAGACTATTCTAAGGTTGACTAGACTAGTGGTGTTAGTGCGGTTAGGGTATAAGATATAGATGTATTGATGCAGATACAGATTGAGATGGAGGAAACTGATAAAAATAATAATAATAATACACACTCAAAACTCAAAACCCAATACTTAATATATTGAAAATTGAAATATTCCACGCTCAATCGTCAGTAGTTTTGCAGCATGCAGCATGCAATAGATCAGCTAACTGTGCTATACATAATCCGATAAACTACAAAGTTCCAACTGAACAAAGTCGACAACAATTTATCAAACCAAATCCAAGCGAAATTGAAAAATGTCAGTGAGTGTGTCTTTGTGTGTTTGTGTTCTCGAATTAATTGAGATGCTTGAACTTTAAAGTCTTTTATACATATTAAATGTGTATATTATATTATATATTATGAATTTCAATGTAGAAATACAAAATGCCAAAATACATACCTACTTGCAAAAAGGAATTGGGATCTGAGAGAAAAACAAATCACAAATCATCCATTTTGGCATCCAACTCCTTCTCAATTCTCACGTTACACACACAAACACACATATATATATATATTCAAGAATAAAAAACAGAATTGAAAGATATGTGAAAAAGGAGAGTACTATTATTTATTATTATTATTATTACTATTACAACAGAACAACTCTTGTATTTTTCAAATCGTACATTCTAATCTGGGACTTGCAAATATGAAATGAGTTATTCAGTACACAAAACGCAAACATGTACACATGCCCTTTTCCCCTCTCTCTATCTTTGTCTCTCTTTCTCTACCTATCAAAAATCAAAAGTCTCCTGTAATTACATAAGTGAAAATTGAAAGATGAGGCCCATGTAAACAAGGTACAGTTTGGTGAGGATATCACACTCTTCTTCCTTTTTGTTAGGAAAAGAAATGGTTGAAAAAAAAGAATGAACAGGGAAAAGTTTCAGTAGTATTTTTACATTTTTACATTTTTACTCAAATCTCAAATATCATTTAGTAAGGGAACGTCCATATTTTTTTACTTATATCATATGACGCCAAAAACAAAGATATAAAGACTTACATTATATTATGTGTAGATTGTAGATACTACATCATACATAATATTTACAGTTAAGTGTACATTACCTATCAAATTTATACCTTATACCTACACACGAACTAGGAAATTGAATTTTTTTGGGGTTTGGGTAGGTTTTAAGGAGAAGGAGTACTTGTTATTTCTTCTTTTGCATATTCTATGTCACGAAAATCAACAATCTATGAACAACGAACTACAATCTACGAGATACAAACTACGGACAGGTCAGTTACTGGTAGCACCTCTGTAAGTTTTTAATATAATATTTTTATGCTGTATAAAAATATCATAAGGAACAACAAGGCTCATGATGCTGAGGATGCTGACTGCTGACGTTATACTCGTTTACATTGAAAACACATTATTTTCCTCTTCTCTACAATTCATAATCCACAATATATACAATACACATACACAATAAACCATACATCATATCATAATATCATATCACAATTGCATATTTATATGAGCATAAAATATAGAAATAGAGAAGTTGAGAGGTAATAGGATCTCACCTTTTACGAATACGCAGAGTATAGCCTATTCCCAACACCATTGTGATTTATGGTTGTTGAAAGAAGAATTAC
Source organism: Sminthurinus aureus (assembly GCA_034698265.1). Lineage (NCBI taxonomy): Eukaryota > Metazoa > Arthropoda > Collembola > Symphypleona > Katiannidae > Sminthurinus > Sminthurinus aureus. The sequence continues at coordinate 15,628 of JAQGBH010002298.1, read as the reverse complement.
ACGCTTACATAAACACACACACACAGAGCCAATGCTACAAGTAAGTTATGTGTAAAGTTATACGCTACACACTTGTACAATTGTACACTCAACACGGATGATTTGAGAGTTGAATGTGAATGTGAGTGTGAATTTGTGCAATGGATCATGTGAGTAACGATTGATAAATAATTCGCTTATTCTCTTCCACACATTGCCCTTTTTGTACTTTCCTCAAAAAATACAATGGAATGGAGAGAAAAAAACCAAAACCAAAGCCAAAACCAAAGACAAGAGCCAAAACTATTTCCAAACAACAAAACGTTTTTTTGTCTTGACTTGACTTGAATTTGTGGTCTATTTTTTGTGTTGATGCGTTTCTTGTTTGTTGGTCGTCGTCTTCAATTTTCAATTGTCAATTGTCAATGTTGATGTTGAGAAATTGATAATTTTCCAAGAAATCCACAAACAATGTTTAAGCTCCAAAAGATTTACTGACTGACTTGTTGATTGTTACTTGACTTGTGTCTAGAGTCTAGATTCTAGATACTAGAGTCTTGAGCGTTGAGCGTTGAGATGAGTAAAGTGAACTGAAGTGAAACTGTCACATCACATCACATAATACCGTAGGATGAACCATGATACTGATAAAACATTTTTATCTCTTTTATCTCAGTCCTTCTCGCCAATTCCAATCCCAAATTCTTGTCCCATTAATCCATTCCACATCCAAATTTTCCAATACACTTCCACAGCAAGCCAAAACAAACCAAGGCAAGAAAGAACAAGAAAAAAATGTAAGGATGAGTAACAACAAAGTTTAACACGAACACAACATGGAATCGTGAACAAGAACACAGAGACAGTTCCTTACTTGGTATCACAATGAATAAATAAATAAATAAATATCTACACTTTTAGTCATATGTTGTAGTTTTTTGTGACTGCTCTTTCCTCCTCTTGTTGTACCGCTGATTATTAGATTTTATGTGACTTTAGTTTTTGTTTGCTGCTCCGTTTGGTGTTTCAAATCCACATTGGCATAGACATGGACATGGGAATTATCAATTCTCAAGACGCAAGACAAACGTTGGCGATTATGTAAATGTACAAATGTGAGACGTTTTTCTTGAAATGCGGCAAGTACACGTATGTGTAGGAATAGAGTACCTTGGCCCACCAACAAGGTTAGCACAATGTATAGCGTATATAACAGAGTTGTCTAATTATTGTTTATTTAAGAGTAAAACTAACGTTATTATCACGTCAGCTACTAGAACAAGTGCAAGACGACGGTTTGCAATGTGAACTACAACGACGATGAATGCGACTACGACTTGCGTTTAAGGTAGCCCTGGTGGCAATCAGATTATGATCGCTCTGACTAACTGTTCCACGGGTTAATGTGGACTGCAGAGATTGTGGATAAACTGACACACCTAGACCTCAACGTCAAAGACGACTGGGTTTGACTGGTTTGGATTGGTTTGACTTTGACTTTGACTCAACTTGACATTTATGTACACGTCAGGAGTGAGGAGAATCGGTGCAAGTATATTATGTTTTTTATCAGTGTCTAAAACATATTTTGTCCATTTGATCACTTTTGACAAATGATGATTCACATCCATCCAGAATCCTCATCAACATTTATTTTCATTTTTGTGACATGACACTGGACTCTATCTTGTATCTTCTATCCAGATCGAGATGTAGCAGATCAAGTCTACCTCACGTACTCGCACTAATGTCCACTGTCAACAACACTCATCTTGAGTCTTGAATCTTGAATCTTGAACCTCACGTTTTGGAATGATGGAATAATCCATTGGAGAAATAATAATGATCACTTAATACATTTCAGTCTCGGTCTTGGTCTCGGACTTGGACTTGGACAGGAGAAAGAGAGAAATGAGACGCCTTCAGTCAGGTTGAAATTCTGACAAATTGCATTTATGCGTACATATTTTTTTTGACGGCTAAGTACAAATTCACGATCACCTCGCACACTAACAAACAAGTAACGAGTAACGAGTAACAGCACTACACAAACACTTGCGTATACAATGTACAAGGCAGGCAGAACTACTGAGTTTTTTTCATGTCTGTTGTGTTCAAATTTCAAACTAACTTCAAATTCACGTCTGGTTTGGTTTTATTCTGAATTTATAAAACGTATTGTTTCCACCGCACCGATTGTTTCTCTGATGTAAATTCCCAAAGTTTTACATTGTTTCGAGTCTCAGGTCTCGAGTTGGAATATTCAGTATGAATCAGCTAACGAACGAGTATATATCTGCGAACGTGTATATTATGTATTATTATATAATATTATAAAAAGTATAAAATTCTTCACCAGTGAAATAATACTCGTAAATACAGCTTTAGCTTTAGCTGCAGTTTTGGATTTGGATTTGAATTTGGATTTAGTTTTGGATTGTTCCACTTTATACTGCAAGTAGTTTATACATGTATGTATATATTATATATTCCGTACGGATATGGATAGACAAGTCGTTTTGAAACTGTATGTCCGAAAAACTTTTTTTTTTGAGAGAGAGGCTTCTCCTTCTTGTTCGTTTCTAGATAATAATTGTCAGTTTGCAATATATTTCACGGGCGTGAGAAGGGTTGAAGTTATAGGTTATGCATGCAGTTGTCTGCTCTTCTTTCTTTCTTTTATTACAATGCACTACACTCTAAATTCTAAACTCTAAACTACACTTTGTTCACTACATCACATTAGGTACACTTCATTTTACTACAGAGCAGATGCAGCAGGAGTAGCAGACCTGTTGCATGTTACAATTTACAATCCACTATTATTTTCCACGATTAAATAATGGTAATAACAAGGAGAGAACAACGGAGAGCTAACTCGGCCAGGAGCTTTTGATGAGGCATCACCATTCACCATCGATAGTCAAAACTATGAATATGACTTGCTCACTTGTTCCATAACATGATGCTATACCATGTAAAGTGTAGGATGTACAATGTACGATGCACAAGATAGATACGATACAATTTGATGTGATGGTAAAACTCAAAATTCAAACTCAAACTCAAACTGAAGCACAAAACTTGTAACACAGAGAAGTTGAGAACCACACTAAGAATTAAGAAACAACATCAAGTGTCCTGACGAAGCGAGGAGAACGAAATGACGACTAGGACGAATAGATCCCAACATCCAGATGAGAAAAAGGCAACAGACACATCCTGTATTGCCTCAAGCACATAAAGTCAACGTGAGGGGGTACCTATACGCTCTACACTGTACTCTATACTCTGTACACACAATCTTCCAAGCACGAACGAGCAACGAGCAAGTGAGTGAGTGAGTGAACGAGTGAGCGAACCATCAAAAACATAATACAATACAATATAGCTAACCAAACCAAAGCAGCCAAAAGTGTGTATAGTGTATAATGTATAGTGTTAGCTCGTTGGAACGGCAAAACGACGGAGCCACAGTGTCCAACACCCCATAGTAATTCTCTTGCTGAATCCACCCTCACACATTTATATAATATTAAATGTACTCTGTGTTGTCTGTTGTCTGTGCTCAGAATACTGAATAAATCAGCTTCCCCTCAAAAAAAACAAAACAGAAGAATAAAACATATTCTTATCATACGTTGATATTTACAAGAAAACTATTATAAAATATGCCAATGTTAGTGTGCCTCTGTTGCATCTGTCTGTGCATACTGCATACTGATACGTATTGGATGGGATTGGATTGGTTTTGGGTTGCCATTGGATTGTGCAATTGCACTCTGTTCATCATTGCATTGAGCAACTATCAACCAACTGTGTTTCTTCGTTGTTCATAACTCGTAGTTTTGTAGTTTGTACCAAGCTTTTTATTATATTATATTATATTATTATATCATACCATACAAAAGACGCCTTGTTGCTATAATGTAATAATTATTTATATGTGTATACAATATTATGCATTATTTGGCTGGTATTTACAATTCACAACAAAATATTATATATCATGTCATATCATTGGTAATGTAATCACCATTGACGAGCTTTTAGACCACAGAAAGAAAGAGAGAAAGAAAGAAAGGAAGAAAAGGAGAGACAACTATGTAATACATAATAATTTCAAATTTCAATGCTGTCTGTCTCTCCTTCTTTTCTCTTCCGAATTAATTTCAGCCCTCTTATCACTTTTGAATAAGGAATCTTTTAAAACATGTGTAATCTTTACAGTGTACACTGTCATATATAATGGTATATGCTTCATAATTACAACACTACAAGTACAAATCAATATTATGATCCTTTGGCATGCCATTTGATTCGGTATCAATTCTTGTTTAAAATGAAAAGTATCGAGCATTGAGTATTGAGTATTGACTAATTAAAATAATCCTTCATTGATTGCTCATTAACAAATTCAAATTATCATGATGATTTTGACGATGATGATGACGGTGACAGTAACAGACGGACAAGAACATTAAGTGTGTAAAACTCTGCATGTACAAATACCTCCACGTCCATGTACTATGTACAAATACAGGGGCAGTGAAGAGTGTCAAATCATGACAAATTTACCTACTTAAAGATGTATGTTTCAAGTCTCAAGTCTCAAATTTCAACCTATCACCTATCAACATAATTACCTCTTCCTTTTCTCTCACAGTTCCTTTGTATTTTGTACCTTTGTACATGAAAAACTTTTCATGCAAACACATAATATGAATAATATTGAATATAGGGCGTTCAATCAACAATCAACCCAGTTCTCAAAACACTAAATACGAAATGTACTTTAAAGTTTATAGTAAACACGACTAATTGATACAGAATTCAGAATTCAGAGACGGCCAGACATTTGTACTTGTATTCAAAATTCAAAGGTCCATATGTATTATGCATGTAGATTCTAGATTCTAGATTCATGTCACTGTGCATTTGTAATGGATGTAAATCTGTCTGATTCTCATCTTAAATCTCAACTGCACAGCACATTAAGAACACCACCTCAATTAATATGCACAAGTAATACTCAATACTCACACCATTCCTTGTAGAAAATACTTAAATACAAAGAAAAAAGTCTGTGGAAATATCCTATAAACGTATATGAATATAGTGTACAGTGTGCCCATTATGCATTCTAAATTCTACTTCTAAATACTGCTGTCCGTCTCCACATCATTTGAAATTTGAACAATGGATAATGACATTAAAATTGGAAGTAGAAAAGTAATGCAATGCAACTTAATTCCAACTTCCAACTGCCCAACTTTGACTCATTCTCCTACTATTATGTATTATTTTTAACTTTTATGATGACAACGATGTTGATGCTGATTATTATTATTATTATTACCTAGAAGTGACTTCGTAATAGGAGAAGAACAGTACAGAAATGCGTGCATTTAGTACAACAAAGTTCACCCAAAAACAATGAAGCAATATCAAGGTACTAAATACAATAAACAAAACTAAACCAAGTTAAAAATACACGTAAATGGTACAGGATTTTTGATTTTTGTTGGTTTGTTTGTTTCCAGTTTGAAGAGATTTGCTCACCGTATTATTATTGTGAATTGTGAGAATATATTTTTATTATGATCATCAGGATTTGATATTTGATAAACAACAATAAAAATTATTTCTCATGCCAAAGCTATGCAAAATTCAAGTGGGTACAATGCACCGAAAAATGAAATGAAATGACATGCAATGTGATTCACTATTCAATGCATTCAGATTTTAGATAGTTGTAGTAAATCCTGTACATTTCCAATTTCAATAACAATAAAAACAACAACAACAATGAAGTAATATAAATGAAGAAGAACCATTACTCCCAACTTGCTAAAGTTCATGATGAAGCATCATTCTAAAAATATGCATAATAATACGTCGAGGAACAAATACAAAGCTAAATAAATCATAAAACCAACACAAATAATTAAAAAGAGAGAGAATGAATCAGATTTCCTACGCAATAAAATCTCATATTTGTAGATTGTGGTACTTTAAAATTCACAAATTCCCAAATAGAAATGCAAATGCAAAACAAGAAGAGAAGGACGAGGAAGTTTTGTTCTGAAATGATGATGTTTTATGTTTTATATTCCATTTGAAATTTGAAACAAGAGATGGTCTATCTCGGATGTTTGTAACCATCCATCCCAAATTCTAAACTAAGGTACATGATATCCAACAAAATACAGATAGAATACTCCATTGAAGAATCTGATACGACCGATAATGACTTTAATAGAAAAAAATATAACGATGAGCATTATGTACGTGCAACTAGCAACTACGAACCACCACAGTAACCAGTTTATGTATTTGTGTGTGCAATGATGGTGTAATAATATTTTACAATAAAATGTAAAATGTACTTGTGTTTTGCTTTCGATGCACTAAATTTAAAAAAAAGAGAATAAGAACAGTGGATGAGTATAAAGTATGAAGTATGAAAAAAACAGGGCATTTTCCCTATTTATTTCCAAAACAGGTAGCACCATATCACTAATATTTTTTTTCTACTGTCGTACTCACACTCGTACTCGTAGTCGGACTGACGATGATAGACAAAAAACAACAGGAAATTATAGTCTTGGTTTTCAAATGATGTGATGTACATAATATTTATATGTATTTCTCTGTTTTGTTCAACTTTAGAGTTTAGAACTGAGGAAAACGAAAACTAAAGAGGGGAAAAAAATAGGACCACATACACATTTAAACCTATACGTAATAATCATAGATAGTAAAATCAACCATCCTTACAATCTTACTTCCGGTTTTTTTAAACCTCCAACTACACACAATACAGAATATCAAAAGTCTATGCATATGGTTAAAAATAATAAAGTCTGAAGTCTAAAGTCTAAATACATACTTAAATTCATAGGTATGTCAAGTGTATAGTGTATAGCTATTCTAGTTGGATTTCTTGCCTTCTTTCCTTTTCTTTCTTTGTCTCGTCTCTCGTCTACTCGTCTACTCTTGCGTTAAGGATGAACAGCAGCAAAAGCAGAACAGGTATTTATGTAGCACATATTACTCTATGATTCTAATACATAATATATGCTCAGCTACATTAACTGCATAAACCATCAACCATCCACATTAGTATAGTTTATAGTTAAAGGATTACCAAAATCCAAGTCAAGTCAAAGTCCTCTAATGAAAAAAATCAGTCCAAATCCAAAATACATAAACGTCTACATGTACAATACACAATGTACATGAAAGAATCATCATCATCAGCACAAAACTGGCTGCTTGTTGAAAATTGCTTCAAAATTATGATGAAAATTATTGTCCTCTGGTGTTTCTACATTTAGATTTTGAATTCTGCATACATAGAACAATAAAATGGTGAAAACAATTCAAGAGATGATGTTCATAATGATTGTGATTGTCAGGATTAATGATGATGATTTGTCAACCAACGATATTCTCCTTTTTTTTTTTAAAACTGTAGAGAAAGGAAAACGATAAAAGTGCATGATATCATTCTTATTCTGAAATCTGAGTATGTACGAAAAACAATTCGTACATATACTTTCCTCTACCGTTACTCTTTTCCAGTAGGGAATTGCAGCATACTATGCAGTATGTAGTATGTAGTAATACTACTAGTTATATTGCTAAGTATTGAGGATGGTGGACCACAAGCACATCATTCAATGGTCAATGGTTATGTTATGTGTCGTATATCGTATAGCATGTTGAAATCGTAATCGTAATCACCTCATTTTCCTATGGTAGTTTATACATTTATGCAATCATTTGGGTAAAAGTTGAAAGACACTAAACACTAGACACTAGACGCTAAATATTTTTCTATGTGGATAGTTTTTATTTAAACTGTAAATACTGCAATATCATACAGTTTCTGTGTCCCCAAACGGGTTTTTTCCATTTCCACTCTCCATTCTACATAGATTTAATCTTTGTCTCTCCCTAAACACGAAAAACCATAACACATTAACTCAACCTTAGACTTCCTCTAGAACACACACGGAAGAAGAAAAAAGCTATAAAAGTATAATATAATATTTCTCTCCATGCTTTAACTTGGAAATTAGAAATATATAAACATACTTATGCATGTCCAATTTCAAATTTCAAATTTAAAGGTCCACGGTCTCTAGCAGAAGAACGGACAACGGGTGGAGAGTACAAAATACGTAGAAAGTTAAAAAAACATAAACATGGAGAATTGAATGAGCTTGAGCTTTGAGCTCACAAGATGAATTGCCCAGTCTCTTATCTCCTACCTAACTACGAATTTAAATTTGGTTTGAAATAAACCTATACAAATTTAAATTTTCTCTCTGTTTTGAATTTTGAGTTTTGAACTCTAACAATAAACTATAGTACTTATGTCTTTTAGTTAATCCTTCAAATAGGTAAAAGATAAACGTTTATGTTTTTTATAAAGTTTACCATCACTTCTAATTTAGTGAATTTCTTATTTCGTCGTCCTATTCTACATTTACACTTCCTATGTCTAGAATACTGGGGACTGGTTACTGGTGACATGCATTATTGTTTGTTTGTCGTCATCTTCATCCTCATCCTCATCGTCACACCTTTATTCCACCACAGAACACAGAACACTAAACGTTGATAATGGTGATGTGATAGTGCACACTTTAAATTATTATTATTATTCTTGGCCAGAACCATTACCCACAACAAGCTGACAACAGTGACAAAAACAACAATGACAACAGTTTACACTTTTGTGCATTCCACTTGATAAAATGAAAGTCAAATGCACAAATTGCATTGTGTTGCTAGTTGATGGTTGCTGGTTGATGCGGTGAGAAAGAAACGAAACGAAAAGAGAAGGGAAGAGAAGAAAAAGGGGTAGACAAAAGACTGTAATAAATCTTGGATCGGTTAAAAGTTGAAACAAATTGCAAGTACACATTGGATTTCCTGACATGACACATGAAACATAGGACTTCGGGGACGTGGGAAATGGAATAGCAATAATAGTAATAATAACAGTGAGGAAAAACTATTATATCCTTATTAATATTACTATCACCATAATCATAATCATGATGATGTTTTGGAATGGCATCAAATCTCAAATCTCAACCAAGTCAAGACATTAGACAAGTCTGACATTAAATTAAAAAATCCTCAATAAAAATTACACAAGAGGTTAATTCTTTTTATCCTATTAAATGTGAAATTTGAAATGTGGCATGGAGTCGAGTGATCTCTATTGCCTTGACTTGACTTGACTTGACTGAACTTACACTGCATTGAATTGAATTGAATTACATTACATTACACTGCATACCAATCGTCAAATAGGGCAAACTACATTAATTTCCTTTGTGTGTGTCAGTGTCTGTGTCTGTGTTTGTGCATGTAATACATTGGAATGTAACCTACACAAAATGTAAAATACATCATTATTCCTTGTTAAATCATACCACACCAGGCCATACCATACCAGACCAAATCTTATCATATCATGTAATTACAAATTATAGCGTGGGACAAAATCCTGTAATGCGATACATGAGATGATATAACATAATATTTCTTTTTATTGTGATTAAATGCCAAGATCTAATTAATATGATCAGAATTCAAACACTTGTGCACTGTCCTCTGTAGAATGTGTACAAGTTACAAGTAGTTCCCGGAGTTCAAAAGAGAACAAGTATTTGTGTGTGAACTTTGTATTTTGAATTTTATGCTATCGCAAAAAGTGTCCGAGAAAGGGAAGCTTATGCGTGTACATATTTGTACATTGCACATATAATTTCATGTAGAATCTAGATTCTAGAATGTAGAATGTAGAAGAATGAAAAAGACACACAAGTTGTATTTATTATAGTAGTAGTGGAGGGACAAATTAAATTATAGGAACAACGTTATATGAACCGAACCGCCCACATCACTTGTTAACAAATAACTTTTAACCCTCCTCTCGCTCTCTCTGTCTCTCTCTCTCTCTGCCTAACCGTCAAGCATTTATACAATTAAAGAAAATATTACGTATCTGCAAAGGTAATTCTTCACATTTATGTTGCTCTGTCATGTCAAGAAAAAAAGAGACGGAAAAATATAATACATAATACACAATAATGTGGTGTAATGTAATAATGACTAAAGTGCAATTTGACGGCACATGTAGACAAATTCCAAAAGTCCAAATTTCAAATTCCGAATTCCAACTTCCAACCTTGTCATTAATTCCGCTGAAAAATGTGCCAGAGCTCTAGAGGACACATGCGAATTGGTTTGATATGGCTCAAAGCTCAAAGAAACAAATTCCAGACCAGACTATACAATACACAAGACACAATACACAATAATATGTTCTCGTGACATTAACGGTCAATGGAAAAGAATTCAACAAAAACAACAACTACAACAGCGTGAACCGAGATTTTACAGCTCCAGAGTGAGAGAGAGAGAGAGAGCGAACATGCAAGAGCATGTTTACGCTTAAATGTGGAGTTTACTCTTCTTCTCCTCCTCTTTTGCTTATATTATGACAGAAACCTATCATCAATATTAAATGCATCAAATCACGCTATTGGAAGTCAAGTCATATTACACCTGTTTTCTCACAACTCAACTCATGTACATTGTACAGGATAAACATGTAACATGTACAATGTATATCGCACGGAATTGAACAGTTCAGTCCTATACATTCTGCAGTATCATTATCATTATGCATGCATAGTTGTTGATATGCTTGGTAATTCAATTCAATTCAATCATATTCATAAACAGTACACAGCTGTACACATCGCTACCGCATCATCATAATCATCATCATGAAATCAGAAAACGGAAAATTTTATCTGTACCGAAAAAGTACCATTAAACGTTAATACAAAAAAGGATAAGCGACCACAAAAATGGGAAATGAAAGAAACAGAAAGAGGCATTAAAACTCAAAACTCAAGTCATCATAAAATGTGAAAAACACATAGCAGATGCAGATATTTCATGATAAATAAAAACTCTCATTGTCATTATACGTAAATTGACTCCCACTATGCAAATTATAGATGACAATAGAAATTCAACTATTTACTTCTTCACCAACTTCTACACATGTTCCACTACTCTCACAATCCAAATTCTCACACCCCCAAATTCTAAATTCTAAACTGACTTGGCATATGGAGCCAACAGCCAAAAAAATTGAATCAAAGAATATTATAATCTTGGGCTTGCATTTTCATCATTAAATAGCAGTGAAATCACTCTTTGATCTTTTTACATCTATACCTGAGAAATTCAAATTTCAAATATACCGTATAAATGTGCGTAAATATTAAAAAACTACAATCTAGAATAAAGAACCATACAAAAAATATTCCCATGTGTGATATGAGATATGATGTTTCTGTGTATTCACAAATTTCTTCATGAAAAATAATACGAGCAAAAATGTTTTCAAATGCATTTTCAAAGACGAGAGACATGAGACGGCAGCATTCGTCCAGTTTACTGTTGTTCTTCAATGACAACCGATTTTTTGCATTTCAATTTCTTTTTTCATTCCTCCTGTGTTTTAACATGAAATAATATTATATGATTACACATAAATTCACACATTTTGCATATTAGATATTGAGAAAAACTAAATGAAAAAATCCTAGTCAGAAATCTCAAAACCCAAATCTCAAATGTGAAGTCATCTTTAGACTTTAATGTTCTGTCTTCAACATTAAAAAGAAATATCAATATGATCATAAAAATCTAAAATCCTCAGCAATCAGTATAGACAACAGACTTCAATGCAAAATGCAATTTAAAATCTAAACCCTAATGATAAATAATATTGTACTTTTAAACTTGCACAGCAAATAATAATAATAAATCATAAATCATCATAGCAGCAGTAAATCGTAAATCTGTCTATGAGCAGAGTTTAATAGAGATGCCAAATTACATAATATGACATGTACATCATATAGAAATGCATTTACTAGTGTACAGATGAAAAAATGACCGTTTCTGCCTGTGGATTGTTTAATACCAATAAATACGCATCTGGTGTCTGGTGTCTGCCGATGAACTCGCTCATTTTTTCTAAACATACTCTTCTTCGTCTTGCTCTTGTTCCTGCTTTTCCTGCGTCCTCATGTTCATTTATTACACATCACACATGAGTTGTAATTTAGAATTTTGCATTCTAAGAAAGAAGAGTGAGACTTTTTTACCAAGAGAGTGAAAAAAATTGCTGCCACACTCTAGAATCTAGAATCTACAATCTACACTCGAGACTCTCCACACATTACAGATGTACAGATACACTTGACAGAAATACGATGGCCAAGCGGAACAAGATGGATAGATAGAAGAGCAGATCAGAAAGAGGGACTAGAATTATATGTATCGCAGTTCGCTGTTGTTAGTTAATGCTTAATGTTTGATGCTGATGTAACGTTGATGTTGATGCATGGTGCGCAAAGAGTGGAGCGGAGTTGACAAAAAATCCACAACATCCAAACTCCAAACATCCAAATGTACATACTCACATTGTCAGGCTCAAAAAAGCCGTTTGCCGTTTTGTTGTTATTGTTGCTGCCATTGAACATAAAATATAAAACATAAATACGGAACTTGCGTGAGAGTAACTCATCGGGAAGGTGAAACGAAATGAAATGAGAAGGAAAGAAAGAGGGAAAAGGACACTGGCTTCAATGAAAACGCATAACAATAAACCAGGTTTGAGATAGATAGGAAGTTGACTTGAGATTTGAGATTTGAGACTTGAAGAGTTGGAATTTGAGATAGAGACAAGATTCTCCGTTTGAGCAAGATAAACTTTTTCTACGTCTTCACCGTCAACATGAGACTTCAGAGTTTAACGAATTCAGGACATTGGCTTACACGAATGATGACTTTATGCATGCATCTACTAAACTTTTTTATGTACACACTACACACTGTAAAAGACGTAAGACGTAGGACGTAGTTACTTACATACGCCAATGTGGATCATGTATCATGTAGCATGTACCATCCAAATTCTATACTGCAAACTGTATACTGTACACTGTACACTATACATGTATATGTATAAATGAGACTGAATAAAATTGAGATTGGCTATTGGCAAGGAAGAAAGGAAATAATTGCATAATCATACTTGGTCTCTGTTGATACAAGTTTTGGGTATAAATATTATATTATGTAAATAAATAAATGAATAAATATGTTCATCCACATTCTACATTCTACACGACACAAGATACATATATACATAATACTACAAGTACAAAGTTTCATGATCGGCAATATCATGTTTTTTACAATGTCATAAAAATGTACAATGTACAAAGTACACGCCTGGATGGACTTTAGTTTAATTACCAAAGTTCAGAACATTTATCTCTCTATTTATTTATTTAGCATTACCATTACGACTTTATGCACATACTTTGTATTTGTTTATGTTTTTTCAGCCGGTACAAAGTATAAAATAACTAACAAAATATGCACAATGCACAAGCGTTACATAATACATCATGTAAAATATTATAGCATCCTGCCACTAAATTTCCAAAATAATAGATATATTTTATTATATCAATGTCTGACAGAGGTGACAGAACTTTAACAATTAGAATGAATGAATTTGAAGAGTCATGCAAATAAAATATCAAATGGATTCGTAATTTTTTTCCCTTATTTGATTATGCAGAAAATGGTATGATGTGTGATAATACCAAATATCAAGTACCAAATGCTGTGTCTCATCTATCACTGCCATTAGCCTCAACTTTAGCTTGAGCCTCATCCTTATCCTCACAAGTATCTATATTATAGTTATTTACAAGTATTCATTACATCTTTGAAGACGACATGATGTACCGTGGATCATATAATTATCACCTTATTTTACAAGTAATCATCCTTATTATGCATTCCTCCTCTCTATTATCTATTATGTTATCCATACAATGCATACAACATACAGTCCAAACTCTAAATTCCAAATATCAAATGTACCAGTTGCATGTTCTTCAAAATCTCCCTTTCACTCATTCTGGATTTTGGCTTTGATTCGTTGATTCCTTTTTATTATTATCAAATATTCCACGCACAGCTACACATACAAAATGCAAAAGATGAAAGACTTTTACCTTTTACTAAGAAGGAAGAAGAACAAGCAGATGAAGATGAAGAAGAAGCTGTCTTTTTCCATGCGTGAAATTGAAATGGTATTTGATAATATATTATGTATTATGGTAATAATAATAATAATAATAATATTTATTTATTTAGTTACTCCTCATTTGTATTTGTATGTTTTTTGCTCATCAATAGAAAAGTCGAGAAGAATTCGCAAGGAAAAATAATCATGATGATGACAAAGGTTAATTTCATTTAGGTTAGTGAACTTGAATCGCATCAGCAGCATCAGCAGCTGTACCATCACCATCACCAGGAAATATAGAGAACGTCGTTATATCTAATCTATCTATTATGTAACATTCAACTTTCAGCTTCGATCTGCTATTATTTTTTTCCCGTCTTAACAACTAACAATAATAAACGGATTATCAATTATGTGTGATGAAAAATTAAAGATTACAGAGCAGCGTATTAAAAGTGAAGATTGAAGATGAAGAACAACTACCAGCTATCTACCACAGAAATGCAGACAGGAGACAGCAGACAGAGAATAGAGTTTCGTGATATACTGATATAGATTAAGATTCACTCTGTTTCTCCATCTCCATCACCATCCCTTTCCCTTTCACTCTTCTTTATTCACTGACGTTGATACTGGATAAAAAATCGAAAAATATCTACACATATAGATGGATAATATAATGGTAGATTTTTTATATTTTGTCTTCCCTTTCATTTCATTGTTATTTCATGTTGACAGTTTGAAGTTTGAAGGAATATCCAATGTAAAGACGATATTTCAGCCAGTCAACCTCTATATGTAGACTTTGGATAGAAATGTAAAATGGTATAAATTTTGTGCACGGTCAAATGGAAGAACACAAGATTGGATCAGGTCGTCCGTCACTGCTCCATACTCCATACATAAATAAATGTACCTTTTTTACTTTTTACCTTCGTGTCTCTGTGACCGTTTTGTGCGACGAAAACAATGAAAGAATTCAACAAGGAATTTTCAATGTTCAGTTTTCGATGCTCATGCAATGTAAAATACACATTGACAAGAGACAAGAGCATCAGAAGAAGAAGAAGTTGAAGAAGGAGGGAGGAAGGAAGGAAAGATGAATATCTCTAGAACTCTTGAATCTAGAATCTAGAAGGTTCAGTCTGCATAGACGAGAAGAAACTTTTGGATCTTGAATCTTGGATGAAAATGAAATTCAGGAACAATGTAATGGAAAATAACGTTGCATGCATGCTGGCATGATTTGTCTCGCTTCATCTTTTAGTCAACAACCACTCTGCCTGACAATTTATATTATTTAATGCACACAATGTATATGTATACATGTATATATAATACTAATATATGCAGACAAAGTTACAAAGTGTCAGTGATAGTCAAAGAAAAATAAAGTCCAGAAAATTATAAAGTCAAACAAGCGCGCACTATGTGCGACTTGTCCCGCGGCGCGCTTTTCGCTGCGGGAGATGTTCCATGACCGGTTTCTAG
>JAQGBH010002297.1:0-25393 GCA_034698265.1 Sminthurinus aureus | reverse complement strand
GTCGAATTAATGATGTTAACGGAATTCATTGTAATTAATTAACTTTTATTAACTAATTCGCTCAAGCTTTCGATAGATGAGAATTGCTAATACGATAGTTGCGAGATCTTACCATGTATTTATGTACATCTATGGTCAGGTAATTAACATACATAGCAAAGAACGTCATTCCGGCTAAATTGCCTCTCTAAAACGCATGCTATTTTAACTCTTAACAATTGACGTCAGAATAGACAAACTTTGAACAGGGTTTGCATATTTAAACATTAAACATTTCAAAATGTACACATCAGACAAAGAACAGCAAAATGTACACAGCAGTAAGAATATTTGATTGATTACGCAATCCCTTGATCTTTTCACATGGACAATGGGCGATATTGCTATTAATTGAATTCCTGGAGTAAACCGGGTAAAAGTTGTTAATAAGAGGACCTTTTCCTTCAAGATTTTTATTATTATTTTTCCTATTGGGATGTAACCACTTGAGTGGATTAAATTTAGAAAGGAGGGAAAGTAAAGCACCAAAACTGCCTTTAAATGTTCTGAGATGCTCTTTTTGCCCTACTTTTCCCTTGTTAATTACACTTACACTTAGAAAATACACGCACAAAAGCGGAACCAACACAACTCAACGCAACTCAGAGCAAGGCAAGGTGAATGTTTTGGCAATTAAAAACGGTTCTTGAATCCAGTATCCAGCCTCTAGAATCTAGAATGTAGAATCTAGACTTGAGAATTTACAAATTTTACTCATTTTCCATTTTTTCATCCACTCGGCAACTCGCATTCGTATTCGCATTCCATTCTTTTTACGTGCCTTACTTTTCTTTTTCATTTTCAGGATTCAGAGAGAGAGAGAGAGAGAGAGAGAGTCAGAATCAGAGTTGGAGTTGGAGTTGGAGCTAGAACTTGATTTGGAGCTGACTTCCATATCCATTCATATAATAATAAAGTTTTTATCATCTTTATCTCAAATCTGGTACATTATACCATTATCCCAAGAACAAGAACAAGAAGCAGCAGAATGAATGAGGAGCAACAGCACAGTAAAATGAAGTTCATAATGAAGGTCGTATTACACACTACACACTGCACACACAAGTTGGTGTCGTACATAATCACAGAACACAGAACACGGAACACAGAACGCGGAACACAGAAATGCATTATCTGTCGTCATACGATTGTACACTATAGAATATAGATATATCAGTAGTTCATAATACATATAGGAATTAAGCATTGGACATACTTTCGGGAGCAAAAAACTATTCTCTAAAGTTCTAGTGTTAGTAGAAGAATAGGAACAAGAACAAGAAAAGGAAGACGAAGACGAGGAATACATCTACATGTAGAATGTAGACCCAAATTTGTGTAAAGAGAAAAGTCGACTCAAGGAACTTCTCATCACTTTTCTCTTCCTCCTTCTTCATCTCCCCATCTCCCCTTCATTCTCTATACGGGATGCTATCCTCATTTTCCCAACTGTGCAAACAGCAAATGTGTATGTTCTTCCCGAAATGTCTGTGTAATCGTATTCCTAATCGTCATCATTATATGTTCCATTCTACTTTGTACCATTCCATCCCATTCCATCGCACACACACACAAACACACACAGTGTTCATTCTTTAGCAGTTGAGATAGATAGAAAATTCATCCAGGCGAAAATATTAATTGGAATACTTTTTTGCTCCTCCTACCTCCTACTCTCCCTTTCTCTTATGCTCCTTCCTTTTACTTCTTGTTGCTTTATCAATATAATTTTACTCATTAGTACAGTATTCTCCCCTGCTTTTTCACCTCCACTAAACTTAACTCAACTCAACGCGACTCAACTGTCGCTATCCTTGTCTCCAACGGATACCCGGTATCCAGTAATTTGAAGCAAACGAAAGTGACAATAGTTGTGTAATGTGTAATATGTAATATGGATGATTAGCACTTTTCTATATATTTTACTCATTTTACTAAGAATTGTTGTATATCAAATATCCCATACCAAAGTTTGCTATAAAATGAGTAAAGATTCAGTTGATCAAAAAGTAAAATAAAATGATACTAGAGATGAGGGACTGCTGTTTTTTGTCGAATACACGCAAACGAATGGAACGAAAGACGGGGAATCCATTCTGCCATAAGCGTTCCGTGTGCTAGGTCCTAGGAAAATGACAGTAGCTTATATGTGACATGATAGTGAGGTGAAAATTCAGGTTTTGATGTTGATTAGCGTGCTAATATTCCTTTGATATTCATATAATTAAGCACAAGTAATGTGAAAAAAATCACAGATTCCTTTAGTTACGAAAGAAAGCATCTGCTCATTGCGCCTTTGCAAGGGGATTTTACAGATATTTTTTAGCATCTTGTCAACACTTTTTGCTACCTTGATTTAAAATTCCAACTTGTTTGAGATTTTTGTCTTTATCCACATGATACGAATATCGTTTTTCTATTCCATCAACAACTTTTCGCGTGGGTTGCTGTGCAGACTGAAGTTTTACAAATCTCCCTCAAAGTAATGCTCAGGACGTCGAGAGAATCATTTTGAGTGGTCACATGACCAGTTTCGAAATTCAATCAAATGATTTAAATTTAAATTCTAGCAAAATCGGGAGCTATTTCATTCTTACAGCCAAACCATTAAAGTGCGCAACCCCAAACCAACCACATTTTGTTAGTCCTGCAAAAACGCACTTTTTTCAAAAAAATGAGCAAAATCGTTTGTCCATAACAATGCTCAAAAAATTAATGAAGCAGGAAAAATAGTCCAAAATCCACAATATTTGGAAATTTTCAAATTTTATGGATTCTCAGTGCGGGGCCCGGGTCACAGTATTTTTGTGCCGAAAATCAAGTTTACAACTTTTATGGATCGCTCATAATTGAAGATTTTCATGTTTTGCGGTTTTGTGAACAAAAATGGCTATTTTCTAATTTTGTGAGAAAAGCATTAGATTGATCTGGCTAATTCTAAAAGAAAAGTTGTTGCTCATGAGCTCAAAATACTAATTCCTTTTTATCCGGTGGAAAAATGTTGATTTTGGGCTGAAAATGGCCAAAATCGTTTTTGAATATACAAGCAAACACAGACATTAGTTACTCTAATTTGTTGCTATGGGATTTCGTAACTAAAGAATAAAATATATCATACGCGCTGTGTAGTCTGGGTTAGAAATAGGGAAATGAAGGTATTTATAAATGGAGAACCGGCGTTTTGAGTTTTGAGCTTCGAGGTTGGAGTTTTAAGTTTTCAGCTGGAGATATTCCATATCTATTCACTCATTCATTTGTTTGTTCGTTCGTTCATTCACTCTTTCCATTCGCATTCAGAATTCAGAACTGTGAGGTTGCAAGGAGAAAAATGTTTGTTTGTTTCCAAGCCATTAATTCATTAGTCAGCTTTGTCCTTCATTCCTGGAGCACAATTTTCTCCTTCTCTCTTTCAGGATAAATGCAAAGGCTGAGATAGCGAGAACACGAGAACATGGACTCTAGTAGTTACTAGTTATCTCCAATCTCCATTCTACCATCTCCAATCTTCATACAATCCACAATCTACACAGTCAACTACATTATGTAATCCACTCTTTCATTCTTCATTCTGTTATGAACCAAAAACCGCATTTAGTTGCTCTATGTGCCACATTCACATTCATGTGCAATGTACAAGATACTCTTGTCTTTTGTGCCTTAATGTAATGTAAAATGCATTATTACCATGATATTATTATCATTATCATCATTATTATGAGACTTTCATTTTCCTTTCTATTGTGTTCATATTCATATTCGTATGCATGTTCATGTTCCTAGAGTATAGATATAAATAACCTTTTTTATCTCCACCGCATCTGCAGTATTTCATCTCTCATTTATTTAAATAAGCAATTTAGGCTTCCTCCTGTACTCGGCGAACTCTAAACCGTAAACCGTAAACCATAGATGTATGATATCTTCCTGACCACCAATATCCTACATCGTACAATCTAAAATGTACAATTTACATCACCATAATAATTTTACTAGTCTACTTTATACGTACACATAGTATGTCTTCTCTTTATGCATAAATTGTGGTAAAAATGTGAATGGCAAAAAGAGTAAAGAAAATCATGAAAATCATGAAATAAGACTACTACTCTTTATAAAAACCATTTGATGGGGAGATGATAGGTAAGAATGAGAAATATTGGTGCTAATTTCAACCCTCACACATTTAACTCAAAGGCCATTCTTTGTTAAAACGAGTGTTCGTGATTCTCCATCAAACATCAAATATCAATGATCGGCTAAACTCTATAAGATAACAGATGAGATAAAGAGTAAAGAGCTATTTGGTTTGGCAAGGGATTGAAGGTGTAAAAATTGAAATTTGGATTCTCATTTGGTACGTTGTAGAGTCTGGCTTTTAGATTCCAGAAATGGCAAAGTAATAGCAGAGAGATAAAAAGGGTTGCGAATAAGAATATAAAATAAGAAAGAAGTATCCAAAAGGAGAAGAAGGAGCAGAGTGCGTACACTACACTCTACACAGTAAATGGGAGGAGAAAAAAGACCAAGAAGAAAAAGAGTGAAGAGTGAAGGAGCTCATTAAGTAGGATGTTGGTGCGGGTCTTAAAGATGAAAAAAGAAGAGGAACGAGGAAGGAAGAAGGAGAAACGGGGTGTGAGGGCATCGAGTCGAATTCGAATTTGAATCCGACAACCAACTGCAAGTGGAGTCTAGTCTAGTCGAGTCGAGTCGAGTTGGATTGCATGGCTGAGTTGGAATTAAAGATTTTGGCTCACCAATCTCAAGTTTCTTCTCGGATTTATTTATTGAGGATTGAATGCAGCTATTCAAATCGGAATCCAATTGCTTTTACACGGTGGAATGGAATGGATTGGAATGGAATCAGACAAATTTGGATAGTCGTTTTCCTATCGATCTCCTTTCTTCGCGCTTCTTCTTGTTCTTCTTCCTTTTTTTCCCTTTGAGTTCCCCTCATATTATTCCATCGTACGATATGTTTATACAATTACATGTGCATACTTCCACCATCTTCAAATATTCTCTTCAGCCCTACTGCCTTTTGCCCGTCCACACAACATCCAACATCCAGCATACTATACCACATCCAGGCGGGTAACCAAGAAATATCATAAAAAAGGAGGAAAAAAGTGCATAATATTTGATGCAGAAACCTCCGTTTATGTATGTACATTTGCAGATCATAAGCAGTAGCATCTGTATTTCTATTATTTCCATTATTTCCATTACTTCTATTATTTCTCAACGTGTTTATATCCATGAAAAAAATAATAATCCATCTGTTTTTCGACGTGTACAAGTAGATTTGTTGAAAATTCACAGTCAAAGCAACAGCCACAGCCACATGTATATTATACATTGTAAGTTGTAAGTTGTACGTTGTACGTTTTAAGCATATAAAATCCACAATACAAAACACAAAACGCAGATTTACTCATGTAGCCGAGATGCTTAAACGAATGAAAGGAAACTGTGAAAGAGGAACAAGGAAAAAAGGGACAAGGAACTAGAGCTAACACAATAACAGAACGTTTTCTATTAGATTTATATATTTGAATATCCAATATGTCTTTTTGTGATCCCTCTCAATATCTAATCCCATTCCGTTTTTCCTCACCCAACTCATAGATCTGGATCCGGATTCAAAATCTCTCAGTTCTAACCAACAACCAACGTTCCTTGAACTATGCAGATTGTACAACTTGCAAGGACAGATAGATACAAAGATACAGACAGCACTGCTTTCTACTTTGTACTTTGTACATTCAAAATTCAAATACCCGGAATCTTCTGTAAATCCTACAAATACATTCTCTCGGTCCCGTTTTCACATTTTTCTTTGTATTACATCCGCCGTCGCTTTCCTTTGCTGTGCTTTTCTTTCTTTTTTTCTCTCTCTCACCACTTTTTCTTTGTCTCTTTCTCTTTCTCCCACCCTCAAAGAAACAAGAAATCTGTAGTTAAATTCAAATCCAAATTCAAAATGCAGCGTGTGCATTGCACCGTTTACACTGTACACTGTACATTGTACATGTTCCATTTTGCACTGTTATGGGCAATAGACAATAGGCGACGAATATAAAACAGAGACGCATTAACTGTATGTGTATTACGTATGTCGAGGTTTAAAACGATTGAAAAAATAAACGAAAAGAAACGAGTAGAGTAGAAGCAGATCCTGCTGTACTTGTTCCAATGTTTTAACGGTGGATGATTCTGAAAGATTGGAATCATTTCACTACGGTTTACCATTACATACTGTACTCTATACTGTGATTAGTATGGAGTATGAGAGAAATGGGAGAAATCCTTTCACTTTGATTTCCATTCTTCTCATTATTATCATTATTATTATGATCCTTCTCGGCTCGTTTGTGGGGTTTAGAATTTAGATTGTACGGTTCTTTCTTTCTTTTTTTGGAACTTTTATTCCCTCTTCTTCTTTATTTCCTTCCTTCCTTCCTTCCGTCTTTTACCACGTAATCCAAGCAAATAAACAGAGAAACAAACAGACGGAACGGATGGATGGATGGATGTAGAATTTCAAATTAAAAAGAAGAAATGCAGTGTGAATTTTTCAGGATCCACGGCGACAACCTTCAGTTTTATTATAATGCATTTTTTCTCATACCCACGTGTACAAAAGATGCGCTTGCACTGATGATGTGTTTGATGTGGGATCTGGGCATATGCATTTGTGCAAGTGTAACTCCCAACTCTAAACTCTAAACGCTCCCTTTTTTCAAAGACATGAAAGAAACTACTGTCGAGAGTTGAGAGATGAAAGTACAAATGGTACAAGACATCATACATATGTTTATAACTGGCACGCTTCTCATGCTTTCTTTAAACGATTTTTCGTTCTCAGTCCCATCAAGTTGGTAGCATTTTTTCAAATTTATCCCGGTTCCAATTTGAACGTTGAATTAAAACTTGTTTTGTAGTAAAAATTAGTAGATTCTTTATTCTTCATACTTGATATGGTATTCTATAATATTATTCGAGTTGTCTTTAACTGCTTGCTTCAATTTCATGTGCATAATACAGATATGATTTCCTAAAAACAGCATGTAGTTGAAAGGAAAAAGGATTTTAAAAAAGGGAAAACACAAGAGTCTCGATGTAAAACGGCCAACTGAAGTAGAGAGCAGATCATGTATGTCGAATGTAGAATCTATAGAGTTAAATCCCTGTTTCCTTTTCTACAAAATCTTGGAATGCAGTATCAGGAATCGTCTTGGAATATCACAAGGTCTGGATAATAGTTTTGCCCCACAGTTTTAAACTGTGCTGTATTGTACTGTACTGTACTGTTTTGCACTCCGTTGTGCTGTACTGTATTAGAGTTGGTGGAAGAATGAGACGAATGGGAAAAGACAGGAGAAGGAGAAAGATCAAGACGGAAGTATGTTGTAAAGGGAGTAGCAATATTGCAATAAGCATAAAAAACCAGCCGTAACTTTTTTGAGTGGAGTAGAGTGCTTAAATGCATGTATGTATCTATCCATCTGCAATTGTACATTTATTTTGCGGATATACATATTCACAAAGGTATTTGGTATTTCCTTGGCATTCTCTCCAGCCTCCAGTCTCCAGTATCGAGTTTCAAGTCTCCAATACCACTTTCAAACATACACAATATATACACAAAGCAATGTGCAAGTTTATATGCATACATATCAACTTGATCTTGGTCTCAAGTTCTCTGTTTCTTCCTCCTCTCTCTTCATAAGAGTTAAATGCAAAGGAAGGAATGGAATGAAATGGAGTTCTCGTGATCTGGTTCTTGTGCTGAATCTTGCCTTAACCCTTACTCTTGGTTTTGGTCTTAGTCTTAGTCGTAGCCTTGGTCTTGGTTTCTGTCTTTTCTTACGACTCTGTTTCATTCCAATCTACTTCTACGGCTACGTCTACGTCTACTGCTACTGGCAGTGGAATGGTCTTGGTATTGCAAGCTTCTTGTTCTTCTCATTCTTCTTCTCCCACTTTTGTGGCTACCGCCTTCTCCATGAATTTATTTGCAGCGCTATGAGAAAAGGCATAGAAGTCCCATAAAAAAGAAACTTAAATCTATTCTGCTATTCTGCTACAACCACGGGGAAAACTAAACTAAACTGGTCGCTCGCTGGAAGGAAGTCAGGATACAGCTGAAAGAAAAGATTTGTCTGCGGATGGTATTCAAGGTATACAGTATATTGTAGCGATGAGGTTTATGACAAGGAATTAGGACAAGGTGTTGAGGGTTTGAAGAGTAAAACATGACTAAACCTTTATTATTCATTATTATGTAGACTGTGACCTGGGTCAGAGGGAGGAGTCATGACTCATCCAATAATAATATATAATAATAGTAATAGTCAGGTTCGGGTTCCGGGATTCCAATCCAATAATATATTATAGTATCAGCGGTATTAAGATCCATGACGACAATACCGCCACAATATACTGTATCTCTACATTCAATATTACTCGAACCACACATTCAAACGTTCATGTGTATTGTGTATTGTGTATGGACTATGAACTATTGACTATTTTACATGTCTCGTAGCTGGTGTATGCATATAGAATCGCATGCCCGTAGTTTTTAGCCAAATCCATCAACCTCTAGGCTAATAAAATCATACATTATAAATTATGCATCATACATTTTACTCCTCTTTTCAAACTTTCTACTTTGAGATCAACCAAAGTCGATACTCGATGTATCGTGGTTTTGTGTTCAATCAAAAGTTGAACATTTAAGAGTTGAAACTGTAAATCTTTATAAATTAATAAGAAACATGGGTAATCGGATACTGTGTATTTAAATGTATACAAAACACACATTTTGTGTATAGATTATAGATTATAGATTGTAGATGTATCCACATCTTGATGAGATTGACGATGGAGAATTTCCGTTATAAATAT
This sequence comes from Sminthurinus aureus, assembly GCA_034698265.1. Taxonomy (NCBI): domain Eukaryota; kingdom Metazoa; phylum Arthropoda; class Collembola; order Symphypleona; family Katiannidae; genus Sminthurinus; species Sminthurinus aureus. The sequence continues at coordinate 16,444 of JAQGBH010002297.1, read as the reverse complement.
GTGGGTAGAAACTATACCCTAGACTCTAAACTCTAGACTCTAGACACTAGATGAAAGACACAAGACGCAGTTTTACAGACTAATGGGCCAGATTTCATTAGTAATAATAAGCTTAGCTATTTATTTGATCGTAGATCCTAGATCCTATAGGCTATAGACGTGTGTATTGCAAATTGTATATGTTATATGCGTATAGATATGCTGCGTCCTTTATGGAAGTATGGAGATTGAAGACATGCATACACAATAGCGATGCTCATAAGGGTACTACAATAAAAGACACTTGTAGAACAAAGCGATACTGGATATTCGATATTCGAGACTGGAGACTGGATACTCAACGCTCAAAGCAAAGCTGTGTAGGCTGTCTTTAATTAAAATGTATTAATCATTTCTATTACCGATTTGTGGTCAACTCTCAACTCAAATCAGTCCTCTGTTACTTTGTTATTTATCATATAAACTGTACACTGTAGGTTATAGATAGTAGGTGTATTTTACAATGGTGTATGGTGTATAATAGTATATGAATTGCTGGGATATGGGAGAAGGGAGAAATTTCATGGCTTATTGTAGTTTGTAGTAAAGTGCGGTTGAAGTGCGAGGATTGATGTTTCCTCAACATCCCCACTAATAACTAAAACATGTACTAAACTTTTGATAGAATGAATATTGATCTGACCACCATGTTTTTACCTATGTGCATTGTACATGCTACATACTGCAGACGCTTGAAAATAGACAATAGAAAATAGTCTAATCCACAATTTTCCATCTTACTCACAACGAGAATTTTGTCTATGCATAGACGATTTGCTGGCATATTCTTTTCTTTTTTTTGCATCTCCAAATTTTATGTATCATTAAAATTCTGCTAAAGTTTTCAGTTTCATGATGTTTATTGTTTATGGTTATTTAGTTTACAGCTTGATGCTTGATCATTTAATATTTTGTCCGTGTTTCAATTTTCTTCCAACTAATTTGTAATTCTCGTGGTTCGTGGTGTAATACAAAATTTCGGTCTGTTGACTTTAGTGTAATAAAAAAATTTGTCTTGTATTTCTGGTCAGAAAGGAATCCAGGAGCCAGTTGCCAGTTACCAGATGCCAGATGGAAGGAAAACAGCTTATCATAAATGGCCAAATTCGTACTCAGCTTTCAAAAGTAAATAATGTTCCATGTGTAATGCTTTCTTGTGGAACAAGTTATACATCCATCATTTTTCACCTGGATGAATCTGGGTGGCTATTTAATCTTGTACGGTAAAGAAATATTACATCTTTTTTATTCTCGACAACACCTCGGCTCACACTTGATCTAGAATATAGAATGTAGAATAAGATAAAGCTTGTCATATGATATGTCACGGTGTGATATGTGATATTATTGTGAGTTTAACTGAGAGACATGAAAACCACAGCATGTTTGATGCTTGATGAGAGCCAGAGGAGAAAGCGAGGCATTGAAAATGGCATTTCAAAGGCAATATCATAAGACGTAGCAGGATCATTAATATTAACAGCGGCGGATGATCCGTCTCTCTTGTCATTTTGTTTTTGTGATTCTCCACAGTCGCTCCTTATCTTAGTGAACATGGAACATGTGAACATGTTTTATCTTTTGTCTTTGTCCACTTCTCCTTGTTTTTATTACTTATCAGCACCATCGTGGTTATTTTCCATTGTACTTAGTATTCAACAAGCGTCTAATAAAAGAACTGGAAGGACAAGAAAATGAAAATGAGATGAGCTGCGCTATCTCTGTCTCACATATACACAAAATACTGCTCATAACTTATACCACTTGTACACATAGACTAACGGAATTATTTTCTCTTCCTGCGGCCGTTTCCCATATTTTGGAATTTCGGATTCGTTCTAAGAATCAAGAATCAAGAACTAAGATTTGCCCATCAGCCATGCGGATATCAGTGAACAGTGAAGAAAACACTAATACAAAAAACCCACGGAAACCATGAAAATAAGTGGAGGATCAGCACATTCTTGATTAAATTCTAATCTACAGTTCTACAGTTTAGCTCATTGTGGATCCCTCTTCATTAAACGTCGACTAAATACTAAATGAAATGCATAGAGAGGAAATACAGAGCCATTACATTCTGCAGTAACGAACTATCACACCATTCTACGCCCATCATTTTTGATGGTGATTCTCGATTCTCTTGGAAACTCAAAACTCAAAACTAGAAACTAGAGCCAGCAAAGAATTTGGTTTTGTCCATCGTCCCTCATTAGTTTTATCCATTATCCATTGTACATTATCCATTACCATTATAGAAATTGTTATGGTTATGTCAACCATCACAAAATTCAAAGTTGCTAGTTTCCAGTTGCTGTTTTCTTGGCTGTCGTAAAATGAACACAGGATTTGGTGCTCAACTCCCAAACTCCAAACTCTAAATTTGCAGTAAATTGGGAATTGGAAATGAAGAATCAAAAAAACACCATGTTTCTGCATAAATCCATGTTTTATGTCTTTAAACAAGCAAAGTTATAGAAAATTAGACTGTAAAACTCCAACCTCATGACCCTTGCGAGATCACGAACGTTGTACAATGTACACGTTAATTTTTAATTAATACCGAGATAGATGAAAAAGTACTTTGGAATTTACAACTTTTTCTAAGTATTGTGCTAAAAGACTCGAAGGAACCCAATTTTAAATTTCAGTATTATGGTTTAATGACGACAATTTGAAATTTCTAATTTCATTTACTATGTATTATCAAGTTTATGTTCAAAGAGAATTCCAAAATTCTGAAACAGTCATTGTTTAAAACCTCATTTCTTGTTTGTTATTTGGTAAAATGGGCAGTTAAAACTTGTCAAAGAGAGATAACTTTTGGTTCTGATGGTATTAACTTGTAAATTGGGACGTAAAACGTGTGAAAACAAGTTCATTAAATCTACAACCTACAAAGGCAAAAGACTTTGTTATTTAGCACGTTATTCCTATTACGACGTTGTACTTTCTGTTTAGTCTGGCACAAGCGACAAGTGGCAGGAGAGAGACAACCACATTTTCATCAGCAGTAAAAATAAACTGGCCCATTAACACTACTTTATCAGTAAATGCACTCTGGACTCTAGACTCTAGACTCTAGACCATCACTCTAATTCAGTTTTGCAAACAAATTATCTACGGTTTTATCTGTACTTGATCATGTTCATTTCACACGGATTAAGGATTACGGATTGCGGATTACAGAGCAAAGCTCATAACTTTGAATTGTGAATGTAGAAAAACCTCAAACCTCAGCTCAAAGTTCATTATGATAAGGTGAATGAGTTTTGGGTTCATAAAATTTCACGGAATGAAAGAATAGACGCTGAATTACGATATTCAACATTCAATGACATCAACAAATTTCTCGTTAGTCGTTATATTGTGGGTTGTGGAGCTATGAGTTTTGGTTCGCAACGCAAATCAAAAAATAAAAGAAATTTAAGAGGCATTGCCGTATTTTAATGTACTCATTGCCATTCAATTGCTGCATTAATCCTAATCTCATTAAAAATATAAAATTTAAACCACCATCTACTTTTTTTACTGTTTCTAATCAACATCGGGTTTGTCTTTATGTTCAAGTTTACATAATGTAAAAGGCACAAAAGGAAAGTTTATAGCTTCTTAATTTCGGATTTGCAAATTTTCCACGAGCTACAAAGACAGCAAAGTAAGCAAAGATGGCCTGTACTAGTGTAAGTAGCACTTTCCATTTTCCACAGTTATACAGTTTCCGCATGGCATGGTAAAGCATAAAACCTACAACCTACACGTGCATGAACTGCGAATAACCAAAGCACCTCTAAAATCTACACTTTACACAAAGGATGAGAAGCATAAAAACAAACATATTTTAATTTGCATTAATTATGCTATCCGTGTAAATAAATCTTGTAGATAAATTTTCGTCCGCGCATCAAGTTTGCCACGTGTCTTTCCATTTTGTACTCGGTAACGTGAATATTTTATGTTTATTTTGCAAGCTTTTGAACAGCGTTGTTGCTCATCATCAGGCGAAAACGAGAATGATATCATATTTAGTTCTGTATGAGGATGTAAAATGTTTGTCGTGGTGAGATTTTACATTTTTTGAGTGGCTTTATTGCGACGTAGTTTAGTACTTTTGATTTTTGATCACTTGATATACTGATTATTGAGTATACTCCGAGTTTCAGGAATGGTTATTTTTTGATCAGACTGATAATTCTATCAGTAATTTTAGTACTTTGAAAACTAAAATTTCCGTTTATCTGTGTACATTGTACATTTATTATGCTTTTTGCTTTATACTTGATTACTTATGCCATGTTTTATGATATTAGAAATTAGTAAAATGAGTCACAAGGCAGAAGGCACCAATCACCAGTCAAAAAGTAAAAGGATTTGCACTCTGTACTTTGTACTTTGTGACGGTATTCGTAGGATTTATTATTTATAATTTAAAGGAACATTTGAAATTTTGAATGCTAAGCTCTAAATTCTAAACTAATGATTTGCAGGGTGATGTTTTGATTAATATTTTGCCAAACATTTGTTTACTCAATGCTCAACTTTATACAATAAACAAAAACAAAATCATTAGTGGAGCTGAAAATAACGTGTTTATCGTTAAACACTGAAATTTGAAATTTGACTACTAAAGTGATTAATATTAATTCCAGTACAAAAAGATTAAAAGGAAATCTCTTGACTCTTGACTTTTGAAATTAAAGGGAGATCAATGATCTGCGTTTCAGACGAATAGCTCATGTATAAACTGTGCACCTAAAAGAATGACATTTCCTACTCCTGAACTCTGACATGACAATATCATACCTCATGCCAAAGATCCATAGCTATATTTATAGCCTTATAAATGATAACTCTTAATTAAAAATTCCATCCTTAACTTTTGATATTGTTTATTCAACTAAAAATCACAAAAACCTACTGTATGACTATTTTATAGGAATTGCCGATTACTGACTACCGACAAGCATATATGATTATAATCGTAATAATATTATTAATTCTATAAATTCTATAAAGTATGAAGTACTTATGCTATGGTATGTAAATGCAAAAGGAATGTGAAAGCTTTTGAGTGGGACGAATGAATGAATGGGCTCGTTCATTAGATCTTGGATCATCAATCAAAATTGGTTCAATCATGCTTAGCTATAAGTACATGAAGCTTGAATTTGAATTTGAATTTCTGAACACTTGAGCTGGCCATTTCCAGTACAAGTACCAGTGCCCAGTGCCAAGGCATGTATAAAATATTAATATACAAAACATTATAACACTTTTCGTAATTCTCATGTAGATATTTTATACACTTTCCTTTATGTTTGATGCTAAACAATTTTCGGTCTGAGATGACTACCGCTCTTTGACTCTTTGACATCCATCTCCACATCCGGATTTAGAATTGAGAATCCAGAATCTAGAACGTAGAATCATCGACATGGCTGAAAAGTCAAGTTCTCTTGAAAAGTAACAAAGGGGACATGAAAGAGTTAGGAGCAAAGAGAAGGATCCCTGGTGAAATCACACTTACAGATCAGATTTTGAAAGGACCGATCGTTGCATTTCTGTCCAACTTGGACAGGGGGAAAGGGCAAAAGGGAAACAGCGACTGCTTTTGTTACATAAAGAAATTCAAAGAAGTTGCCGGTGCACAAAGCACAAAGTACAAAGTACAAACTAAAGTTCAAAGTGAATATTCAAATAGGCAAAACATGGGACGGCGTTATAAAAAGACACAAAGGAGAAACAGTATCCAATATTCATCATGCACAGCGTGCATGTACAATCCCGTCCAAATTCCAGATTCTGGATTCTGGATTCTGGATTCTATAATACAGAATTTAGACTGCTTCATTGTATGCATAAAAATTTGTGCGAATACTCAAAATGCCTCTGTAATATTGCCATCCGTCCTCCTCTTACATATTTTTGCTCATAGGTATTTCCTACATTCATTCATTATTATTAAATGAGTGCCGCCTCCAGCCTAAAAAAGCTTGTGATACTTGTGATATTTTTCAGACTACAGACTACACATTTTTAGAATGACGTACGTCATTTAGAATTTATGGAATTTATAGAATTTATAGAATTCTTTAGGGTATCAATTCCACAAGAAAAGCAAGAAAAAAGATCAGTGAACCAGTGAACCAAAATACACAACACAAGACAAGAACGTCAGATTTATCATGCTATTTATATCATTGTAATACACAATACACAGTATACAGGATATGGTGTGTAGTGTGTTTTCCGCTTCTTATTTAGAATCTGTCACTGCGATTTGATTGATCGAGGATCGAGAATCGAGTATCGAGTTCTACTGTACGATATAATATTATTGTATAACATTCCATGTATTTATAGAATGCATCACCACTTTATTCACCACGAATTGGGTTTTTGAGCTTGTGATTTATGCAATGCTGTTAAACGTCGTCTTTGTGTATTGTGTATTCTCTCGTCCTTTATCAATCCCTCAGTTCTCAGTATTTCTTAGGGATTAAACGTCGCTCATTTTTGGTGCCAAAGTTAGACCATTTCATAATCACGCTCGGCTCGAAACTCGAGACTAAATATTTGGGTAAAATTGGGTAAAAGCCCATGTGACCCGTGAACCAAAAATTCCCACGTTTTTTCACATTTATTATCTTCATTTGTCTGCACAAAATTTGACAGACACATTAAATTAAATTCTTGTTTTTGTACTGTTTCATCTTTAGTTTCAGAAATACATAGGCGCGTGTTTCCAAATTTTGTTTGGATTACGGATGCTTTTAAATTTTTAACAATGTTTTCCTTCTTAATATTCTTCATTCTCTTTAGGCTGTTTTATTTTAACATTGACATTGACTTTGACTTTGATTTTGACTCGAAAGACTAAACCGAAAAATCCTGTCCAGACTTCACAGTACTAAAGTTCAAAGTCAAAAGAATAAAAGGTAAAATGCGAGGAGAGTCAGTATGATTCTCAGCTCAGTTTTCCTTTACTTTTACCTTTTACCTTTTATTCTGCTTTACTACATTTCAGTTGATTTAGTCATGCTTTTCTTTGATTTAGCTTTCCCTTTTTTTCATTTTCCCTGGCTCTAGCGTCTAGCTTCTAGTGACAAAGTCACCAGAGACTGGCTTGTGAGACTCTGTCTACCTTTTTCTTTTTTCTTCTCTCCTATTCTTTACCATTGACATCATCCTCATTCCTCATTATACTGTATGTATTGTGTATTGTATATTGTATAGAAAATAGAAAATAACAAACAAGAATAGGAAAGAAAAAAGGTATAAAAAAACAAAAAAAAGTTGTATTCAATCAAACAAAGAAAATAAACTTAATATATTTTGATGATACGTATACTTATCTTTGCATGTAGGTGTACATTATACTTTGTATAGTGTATAGTGTACAGTGTACCGTCTACCGTGTACAGTGAGCGTGGAGCAAAGTCTCAGACACAACTTTTAGCAATGGTTGACAGACGAAATACAGAAATACAGATCCGTTATCTATACTCTATACTCGTTTATATTTTATATCCTTTCATCCAAATTTTTCGATGCTTCACGCTTTCATCTGAGTTCTGTCTATGGGCTGTTACTGGGAAGTTGTGCATTTTACATTGTGTGTTGTACATTGTACACTGTACACACCTACTCAATAATATGTAGGAAATCAAGGCGGAAGAGGTAGAGCGAAAAATGTACAAGAGAAAGGGAAAGTCACTCCAGAGTATTGTCCTCATAACTACTTGCTACCTGCAATCCAAACTCCCAATAAGAAAGGACGCTGTATAGCGTTATATCTATAAACTCTAGATTCTACAATAATGTAGTCCGGGAACTAGCTTTGTCAAAGTTGATGTTGCTTTCCTTTGTTATTCCCTTTTGCTTAAATTTGGATTGGAACAGGAATATCAGTAGGAGTAGATAGAAGGGAGAAGAAGAGGCAGATAAAGACAGAGGCGAAAGGGAGATGTGGACAAAAAACTGAAAGGTTCTCGAGGGAGACGAAGACGAATAAAAAGACCAAGACAAAGACAAAGCAAAGACGAATTCGAACACGGAGACGAAGAACAACAAAGAAATAGATAGGGAAAGATAGGATTGACTTGAAAGAAAAGGGAGAGTGAAAAGGTTTTCAATCAGGGTTAAGTACGTACAGAAACTTGGAACAAAACAAAAACAACAACAAAAACAAAAGAACGCAAAGCAACGGAAGACAAAAAGCTTCTTCCTATACCTATACTTGCAATTCTGTTCAAGGTCCGGGTACACCGGTACAACTGGAGACTGGAGACTGGAGACTGGAGTAAATACATGAGCAAATGGGAAAAAATCACAAAATAATGGATGATCGACGATGGCCAAGAGCACAGGAAAAAAACAACAGAAGCGTAGGACGAAAACTCTAGTGTCTACAGTGTTTTCCATTCCTATTTCCTATGTAAATTCTGTACATTATACAAGAGTCATTTTTTATGCACAAAAAGTACCTCCCGTCTCCCTCGCTATAGTGTATACGTGTTACACATTCCAACGTAAATTTGATTATGCAAATACAAAATATTACACTCAGAATGGTGTCATGTCTCACTCTGTCTGTGTGTATAGTGTGTATTGTGTATTGTGTATAGAAAACAGTTTTGAAAGGAACGTGTTAATATTCCTTACTGTGCTAATAGCTAGCATGGTTCTCATCTTTGATCACTGACCATACCATTGCATTGTGTTACAAATGGATTTGGAGACAAGTTCTGCATAATGCATAATGACGAAGAAAGTCTGACTTCTGAATTCTGAATACTCAATTCAGTATTCATTATCTAATAATATTTACGAGATCAAAGTCTTTTGCATTGCATTCATCACTCATCCCATTTTCTTAAAAGCGCATTCAAATAGTTATTTTTTGTTTACTTGATGCTGTTTGTAGGTGACGCGTACTTAAATATTATTTTGGAGGTCGTAATTCCGTACTCTTTTACATATAGACAATATATACACAATAATATAGTGACACGTGTCACAAATCACAAAGAGTCACAAAGAATAAAGTGTGACTTGTGACATGTGGAAAAAGCTAGAGTAAAACATTTACCATTTGGAGTTATGAATTTCGTTACAGCGTTTTGGAATTTCAAGTGATAGTTTGAGCAGAGAGAAAGTTGAGTTCAAGTTTTATTTTGACAGTGAGAGAAGCTTTCCTTTATTATTTTACATTTTTAGCATGTTTTACATTGAATATTTACGTACATAAGTGCGAATACTTCATTAAGGCTCAATGCTCAAGCCACAGATGAGGATGGAGAATAAATCAATATCAATTCCACTCTGAAAATTTTTGTCCTGCGACTACACTCTTTAGCTGGCGATTTTGAGATTCGGAGATTTGGAGATGGAGGACAAGGACTTTGTGAGTGCATCCTACACTTGTGATTCTTGGTATGTTCTATCATCTAAAGTTGATGATAGGAATTTGGATCCCTCAAATCTGGAGTTTTCCACAATTTCCACATTTTTTATCAATGTAGTGGCTGTTGATAGTCCATAGGCTAAGACTTTAGCTCTTGACTCTCCAAATTTTTTTATTAGACTGAAAACATTGACTTTTACTCATCCTTATCCGGCGCAAGATTGTAATTGGGAAAGGGTTGAAAAAGCCGACTAAGCTTGAGATCTCAAGCTTCAACTCAAATGTCAAATCGAGTCAAAATTTTGAGCAAAGACAGGAGAATACATACGTCAAAAAACGGCATTTCTCTTTTCAGCTCACAAAATTTCCTAGCTTTTCGTCAGCTCCAACAATGTTCCATGTGCACTGTTCATTGTTCATTCTCAGTGCTCAGTGCAAATGCAATTTTCATAAATATAATGTATCTTATATAGCATTATCAATCTAAGAAGACTCGTTCTTCAAATCCTTCCAATACTGATATTTTTACCAGTGTCCGTGGAGTAACATTCTTTTGGGGTCAAAAATTTACATTTATGTTTCACAGAAAGATTGATGCTTGATACTTTATACTTAAATATCACTCTTTTGCATTACAGCCTGGGATACCTCAAACTTCAAGTGAAAATAATGAGTAGTTAGATTAGATAATTCTCACAATTAAATTACTTGTACAATGTACAATGTACGTGTATAGTGTATACGCTTATTTTGATTTCCTTGTTGTTTTTCCTCTTTCATAGATTTTGATCATCAATGAAGGGAGACGAGATGAACGAAAGAATTATTCAAACAAGGGTAAAAACAAGACAACAAGCGTGGTTGAACTTGAAGACTGAAAACACTTTTCAAGAGTCCAGAGTCAAGAATCTAGAGTCAAGAGTCAAGAGTCATGTCAAAATAGTCAACATGTTATTTTCTTGTCATGAAAAGTTTTAACACTTTCGTTCATTAATTCCTCCATTCTCTGCACCTTCCTGACTCCTGCCTCTTGACTTTTTCCTACTTACTTTTCCACACTTTTGTTCCAGCGTTATATAACATGTAAAATGTAAGTCGTCTACTTGAAGTGTGCTTAATTCTCAAGAATCAAGACTCAAGACTCAAGATTCAAGAAGGTATTTGGACGAGAAAGCAGAAGAGAGAACTGAAAGTAAAATCCTTTTTTCTTCAGACTCCAAATTCTATGGACTATAATTATAGACTTGTATAATGCGTAATGTGTAAACAACATGCTTTCCAACTTATATAAACTTTCGATTGGAATAATTGTTGCAGATGATGTTCCTCGTTCAAAAGAGATTTACAATGTCACTTGTCTTCCTGTGACATATGTATGTATGTTGTACGTGTGTAAAATGTGCACTGTACATTGCACATTGTACATATCTACATGTTTCTCCGTTCTCCGTCCTACGGTATTAGAGTCACGTGTCATACACGTCATATGTAATGTAAATCCGACTCCAAGTCTGTAGTATTGAGAATTGAGAATGTAGAAGACTACATATAGAATTGACGTAGTATTTTCCTTCGTTTTCTGGAATTAAGAAATAAGTAGCTCCCTCATTTATTCACTCTCCTTTCTCCTTTCAAGTATTTAACCAATGTTCATTGGAGCAGAAATGGAAATGGAAATGGAAATGCCGATCCAAGCCAAGCCAAGTGCTTTCCAGAAAGTAAAGTAGAATCATGTTGATTGGAGAGCTTTTTAAAAGAGTCTTCCGTCTTCACCGTCGGAATGAATTTCCTCATCCTACTCTCACTCCTACTTTTAAAAATACAGGAAAAGCTGTACACCCGAATCATAATCCGACTCTTGAATCTTGAATCTCAACACGTGCTAATTGTGTACAAATGTCGTGTATAGTTTATAGTTTATACTGTACAGTGTACATAGAGTGTAGAGTGTAGAGTAATCGTAATCGGTATTCCGTATTCATGTACATTGTACACTGTACAGTGTACAGTGTGCAGTGTACAGAGTTAAATTCACAATCTTGCTCAGCGATGTTCATTTTTTGTATCGAGGTAAACTTTTACACATTAAGTTATACATTGCAGTGACAGGTTGGATAGAAAAATACGACTGACATTATCATTATTGCTCTCATAACTTGTGACAGTCTACAATCTACAATCTACATAGGAAATATGTGCTATGTCGTAAGTATGAAGATTTTTCTTCTCCTCCGCTGCGCTGCTGTACCTCTTGGATAATCCAAAACTCTCAACTCTCGACTCTCAACTCTAGACTGTCGTTCCGCTCTACCTACAAAAGTGAAAGCAGCAGGAGCTATGAGCTGTGAGCTGTGGGCGCAACAGTCAAAATTATGAAAGGCTGCTAAAAATTGCTGTGTGGAATGGAAATCTGTTGCAAAATATGGTACAAACTAGAGAGGAAATTACTATAAATTTACATTGTGCACAATTTATACTTGACTGTTTTTCTCATGCAACATATAAATGTAAAAACTATTATGTATAATGTATAATTTTTCTTATGTCTATAGTACATATGGATGTACTTTGCTTTCAACAAGATTCATAAAGAATTTCTCCTCATAAATAATAAATAATGGGATGAAGCAAAATTAACATTTGAAAACATATGTTTACATCTTTATGCAATCTCTATGTTCAATGCTCAATGTTCAGGTATTATGTATTGTGCAATGCACTCAAAAACGTAGAATCTAGAACGTAGAAAGTAAAAAGTCACTCGCAAAGACGTAGGCTTCCAGTTTCCAGAGTGGTTTTGGTAATATGTAATATGTATCCAAAGATATGATGCAAGAATCTAGAGAAAATCCAAGGGATGGACTTGAGAATTTATGATAACGATATTCTCTCTTTCTTTCTCATGAGGAGACTTTCTCCGCCACACATTCAAACCCAAGTGTGTACTGCACACTAGAATCTAGGGTCTATTGTCTTTCGTTTTTCCCACTTTCTGAGACATTTCAATCTATGCATTGCGTCATGAGTCATGAGTTTTCGAATAAAATATGGAGAAAGAAGAAAAAATGACTTGCAAAATAGTCTGAGAAAAGTAGAGTTACATGGTAAACGGAGAAAGAAAGCATATATTTACATATTCACATTTAAAATTTTGTCCAAGTCTAAACGAGATTCAATGAAAGATCATAAATGTAAATTGTAAATCTAAAAATGGAAACGTGTAGAAGGAAAGCATTTTATGTGTAATGTGTCATGCGTATTGTGTATTGTGTAGCACGTGTAATAAATTATAACCAAAAACTGACAACTGACTGTTTTTGCTCACTCCACAGAAGAAGAGTACTTCCTTTTGAGCACAAAATTACAAAGAAAAGGAAAGGTAAAATGGGTCGACTGTCCTTTTATTTTCTTTGATGTTTCATTTCACTACCGGCTCGGCTGTTGATTATTGATTGTTGAATTTTTGACTTATCAACGGAACTTGAGCAACTGATATATAATTAGAACTGACATCTTTAGATTTCAGAGTGTGCAATGAAAATTACGCAACTTCTTGGAAGATCGTACCAGTATTATAATTTATAATGCGTAAAACTTTTATGTTCTATATTATGCAGATTCGGAGAAAACTGATGAAACTTCAATCAGCTGTTGTTTGTTACATTTATTGACAACTGCTATACGTCAATTTTACATTCTTCAAAATATAACAAATAATAAACATGATGATATTGTTTGATATCTTGTTCTTTCTTGATGACGATGATGATGATTATATTCTCAATTATGTACGAATAAAATTTAGTGTACACTCTTTTCTCAGTTCATGTTCCATTGCCTTTCTTTGAACCTTCCCTATGAACACCAACTTGCGATCTGGCGGTCATATACTGGTAAAATGGTCAGAAGTCAGAAAATGTCGTCATATGTTTGTCATACGTTGGTCAGAAATCTGACTGGCGGAACTCAAAAAAATATAGATAGTCGTATAAAGATCACATAAAGGACATATTTTGTCGGTCGGATTCACAAAAATTCTGAGGTCCATACGCTGACAAAATGCAATTTTTCGTATCATAAAATTACAGGTGTGTTTTTTAGGCAAGCCGTATAATAGTCAAATATCGGCGGGTATCCTCCGGCGGATTTTGACCAGGATATGACTTCAACTTTGTTATAAAAGCATCTATTGCATTTTATTGTGTAATTTGTTTGACATTGAAACCGTACAAGAGATTTCTCTTGTAAAAAGTTTTGTTACAATATGAACTATTTTATACATTGCAATGTATACAATGCATTGTACATATTAGCTGTCCCAATTAGAATTTTGAATTTGAGATTGACATCAAAATAGTACAAAATAGTTTTTAATGCGCTTCAAGCGGTTTTTCCAAAGATGCCAAGATTTACCGACCGCCATTTTAATCGTATTGCGGGCGCTGTAGCGGAGGATCTTATGCTCATTCGGGAGGAGCAAGGACGAATCGACAATGAAAACGTTGCTGGCTTTGACAATGAAATTCCCGCTGAAGAAGTGGAAATGGACTGGTACGAAAATGGCCCAATACAAAATGACGATTTTACATCAAGTGACGAAATGAACTCGGACTTGGAAGGAGGATTTGAAGATGAACATGACTTCTGCGGAAAAGGAACGAAGAAGGAAAGTAATTGAGGACAAGGCTCGAGCATTACAGATTCCACACGAAGAGCAGAAATCTCGCCAAAATTTAACAACAAAAAATAATAATAATAAAACAAAAAGCAAGAAAGACAAAAATGATTTCTTTGATAAATCTGACGTAGATAGTGATAATGATGATGATGTCAATGACGCGTATCACAAATCTTCTAGTATCAAAGACAATAACAGTGAAATAAGCAGTAGCGATAGTTCCAGTGATGGGGATTCTGAATCCTGAATTATATTTGTTCGTTAACGTAATTTTATGTGTACGAATTTCATTTATTTATGATTTACATCCTTATTCTATTGTAAATGTATAAAATAGTTTTATATTTTATTGCATTATAATTCAAATATCTATTATCTATTATTATTTAAAGTATGCGATTGCTCATGTTGAAAGTTGTTAAAGGTTGGCGTTATTTATGCTAAATAAATCATAATTGATTCTTGATTTGTGTAGTAGGTTGGATTTTACACGCTCATGAATCAAAATCATGAGAATGGACAATTATTTTAGTGATTAGTTCCCAAATGACTCATTTTGTAATAGATAAAAAGGAACTTATTTTGAAGTCAAAAGTGACCTTTATACGACCGTCAGATTTGACGACCTTATGACCTCAGACACCGGGACATTCAGCGGTCATATACTAGTCATACAGACGACTTCTGTCCATGTATTGACGTCAGGTCATGGACAGGCAGTTGCCGTATACTAGTCAAATACTGGTCAAGTGTCCATAGGGATGAGGGTGTTAAATCCTGGTGTAAATAGAGGGGTGAAATGAACCAATAAACTCAAATTCAAATTCAAATTCAAACTTTTCCCACTTTGGTTTGGTTTGATTTGGTTTTATGAACTTTCAACTATAAAACCATGCGAGACTTTTAATCGTTCACGTCTCAAGTCTAAAGTCTAAAGTTTAAATGTTCAAGTCTGAATTCTGAATTTTGATGGTGATCTGGTGACAAAAACAAAAAGGTGGAAATTAATAGGATTTCTGTGGATTTGAAATGCTCGACTTGAGACTTGAGACTTGAATAAATCTTGAATAAGTTCAAAGGTAAATAAGTATTTAGTATGAGAATGACACTGATCAAAGAAAGTGTGAAGAGTAAATGAAAAGCTCTAATTTCTAGTTTCTAGTTTAGTTTACACTTTTCATGAACAAAAGTGAACATGGATCATGATTCAACGAGATATTTTTTCTATATTAGAGTCCCTATTATTCCTCTCTTTTTTCTTGTAGACTTGAATACTTGAAGACTTGAATTAAATCTGTTTTATGACCAATCTTCAAAACTGAAAGTGTAAATAGTAAATAAATAAAGGTTTAAAAAATGGAAATGGGCAATTAAATTGAAATTGGAGAGCACTTGAGTCTTGAGTTGATCTTCATTGTTAATGCCGTTTACTGATAAAAGTGTGAATTACATAATAGAGGATCAAGTGGATTGAAAAGACTACACTTGTAAAATATAAAATATAAAATGGTGCATTTGATTGTGAGATGTGAGATGAGAGTAATAGGACAAATGAAAAGACAAAAGGAATAAAAGGATAAAAAATCCCTTCTAATTTCTCTATATTCTTGTCTTTTCTATTTATTGCCAGGCCTGTCATAAAACCCAAACTCAAAACTCAAAGCCCAAGTCCAACTACATATAAATGTTTGTACGTAGGAAATCCCTTGATAGTGATAGTGCATATTGGATGAAGGATGAAGCTAAAGACTAAAGAAGCTAAAAGCTCTTGCATTAAAACTTTTATATTCTCATTGTGATTCTCCCTGCAACTCGAAACTCGAAACTCGAAACTCCAAAATCATAAAACTATGGCACATTTATACATTTGCTCATTTATGAAGAGAAAATAGAGAAAAACGGGATTCTCTCTGCTCAGCTCTCCATTTTCCATCTTCCATCTTCCAGCTTCACACATCTCGTCTGTGTGTGTGTGTGTTTAGTGCCTATGTCTGATGTGATCGTTAAACTAACAAAAAGTCCGTACAAGATACAAGAATGAAAACAAAACAAAAAAAACAAAACAAGAGCAACAACAAGAGCAAACAAAACAATTCAATTAACCTACACCATCCTACCTTTATGATGATTGTTGATATTACTACCACTTTTAACTTTTAACTATTAACGATTAACTATTACTCATGCTCCGTTTTTCTATATATTCTGTATTCTGTATTATTCGTCCATTTTATCAGTAAAGAGCCCTATAGTATTTTGTACATAGAGTGGGCCAATACTTAAAAGGTATGAAGACATTTTTTTCCAGCCTCCGGGTTTTG